>JADDOH010014028.1:0-90547 GCA_016648135.1 Agrypnia vestita | reverse complement strand
TTTTGCTGTTAACTTTTCCCAAAACAAAATGAATAAATAAATAAATAAATAAATAAATAAACACACAAATACACACACTCACACAAACTCACTATTGGACATGTTTTTTCTTATTTTTTATCGATTGTATATATGTGTTTTCTTGTAATTGGCCCAAAACTCTGTACATCCATTATTGTTTTTTTCAAGATTGATTAATTATATGGCTGTAAAAAAACCAATAAATGAAAATAAAAAATAAAATAAAATAGCTTGAGCGGATAGAAGGCCGTCCGTTCGAATTCGTTATAATAAAGCTGAAATTAAATGATATAACGGTTATATCATTTAATTTCAGCTTCAAAATCATCGTTATCAGTTATATATGACCCGAGATAGATGAAGTCATTCACGCCTCTTTAAGTCATGCTATGCAATGTTTATTGCATCAAAAAAATCGAAAATCATGACTTACATGGATAATCGTCACTAAATTACAGTAATCGTTGGTTGATCTAACAAAAACATATTATTCATTAATTTATCCTTGCGCTCATGTTTCCATATCAAGGACTATGAACAAAATATCGATTAACTAGTAAATTCGGTGGATGGTAAAAATTAAAATTTTTGTAAGTCATTCTTTCCCAAGATCTCCAAGCTTCAGGCTCAGGATTTTTAAATAAGTGAGTATTTGTCAGTAAACCCCGAACTCTTTTGAATTGAAGAAAAATATTCGCGGAGAAATTCAAACGATAGGGTCAGATATTTATTCATGCATAGGTCTCCGTACATGGAATATAAAAAAAGTCAAAGGAACATCAAAATAAATAAATAAAAAGAATAATAAAAATGTAAATATATATTTAATATTTAAATGATAAAACGACTCGAAGTTCTATTCTGTGCAAGCCGTGAAAATTAATAATAAAAGAGCAAGTGATTTGGGAATTGAGCCAAAAGTTTTCACTGAAATAAGTGCTAATATTAAAAATTATCTCCAGTGAAGAAATAAGCTAAAGAAAAAAAAGTAGCCCAAGGTGTTTCAAGTGATTTGATTATAATCTTCAACCAATATCCGAGAGGCTGGAAGACTAACGTGATTTAGTAATTCGAAAAAAATAATAAAAGGCGCAATACAGGGCTAAAAAAATAAAGAAAACTTTTAGGTGTGTATCATATGGTTGATATTTTTCTTATTGATAAATTATTCTACGTTCACTGGAAAAAATAATATTAAGACAACAAAATACTTCGCTTGAATAATATGATTACAATATCTAGTTGCATAATACTTAGAAAATAGAAAAAAAAATCAATTTATTAATATAATATTGATATTTTAGGGAAATTCTGCCATGTGCATATATGCCTATGTTTCAACTCTCATCATCAGTGCCGATGTTACAGTTGCTACGTTTAAACACTGAAGTTTTAATGAACTATTGACTTGTAATACCGTATCGAAAGCAGAATGCTTAGTTGTGCATGTAATGGCTTGCAATACCGTGTCAAAATCCGAATTTACGATAACAAAAATAAGGTTTGATGAAGATGTATTATAAGTACAATAATTACTTAAAAAGTTAAGTTAATCAATAAATGACTCTTGTTACATAACCTTCACGCCTGTATTGAATATTTTTATCAAGTTTAATTGGTATTATACACAAAACTTTTTTATTGATTGAAGATCGATTTAAAACGTATTAGTAAATTTCTTACTGAAATTTCCTTTCACCGACTTTTTCTGTAATTGACTTGAAAATGTCGTTGGAAAAAAGACAAACATCGAAATATGGATAATATTTAAAATATGTTTTTTCATTTGTACTAAAAAGCAATGTACAAACATGTTTCAATGAAAAGTTGTCATGGATCAGCTAAAATATTGATAATTTTTCGAATAATTGATCTTGAATACTAAATATTATTCTTGTTCAATTATCTGAAATTATTGACAAGTCAAAACATAGGCACACATTTTTTAATAATTTTGTCAAATTTTTAGGTGTTCTTAATAGCGTTTTATTTTTTGTATAAAATACCTGAAAATACTCAAAAAAATATCATATTTTTGGATATTTTGTTCCGTGACAGCGATCGTAATAATAGTATTTTTAATTGTTTCGCTAATTAGATTGATATGATACGATTGATTTATATTGTCTTGGATTATGTTTATTTGAAATAAATTGATTGTGAGCCATTGAAGTATCATTATTGATGCCGAGTAGTTTCAAAATTTCTTTGTACGAGTAGAATAAAATAGGCTAGAAACGAGGCTGAGCTGACCATGGCCGTTTTATTTCAAACATAATAAAAATAAAATATTACAAATTACGAATGCTGTATATACTAACATGTCAATCAGAAAAAAATCAACAGATGTCTGACCGTAATATATGAAAGGTCCTTGATTCGAACATATTTATGGAATTGGTGAACGTTGCATTGTGTGGAGTGATCACTTAAGCTAGATCATACAGGTTGTAATCCCTGAGCCATCGTATAATAGGCTTCCATCCACTTTTCTCGTACATAAATTAGCTTCGTCTCTGTGAGACTTATATAATTTGTCTTTAATTAATTAATCATCCCTCTGGGGACAAAATCCAGTAACTGTGTTCTTAGAACAAAATTTCATATAAAAATATTGTTTCATAATATAATCGTTTTCCCTTTTTTTGGTTTTATTTCATTTTATTGAAAAACCTTTATAATAATAATGAGGATAAATCTAGGCGATCAAAATTTTTTTTTTCAATGAAAACACATTTTTTCAGTTAGTTACACAAGTTATTTTTATATAAAGTAAATGTGCAAATGGATAGGATCCCGGAACTTTTATTTGCCGAAGACTCCGATTGAATTTGTATCCCGGTGATAAAAAAATCTTTATGTTTAGATAGATTTTTTCAGTGTATCTTTCAATTTGATTAATCACTTTCATTTTAAAAATCAATATATATATATATAAAAAGAAACCCGTGTTTCCTTATCCGCCAAGTTTTCTCCACAACCAGTTACCACCACCCCCTGGTGGTTATGGTGGTGGATAGCCCTTGGTGTCCCATTGAGAATGTGCGAGTTTGGTGGGGATGGCTAAGCGTGGGTGGCAGTGGGTGACGAAAATGTGCATTCTAGCACATTGTTTTGTTATGGGAAGACCGCAAATGCTTCAGATTGTTTTAAAATAGGCGCGCTTACTGTGTCGGTGAGTCAAGAAGGTTCCGGAAAAACCTGCTAGAGAAACTTCTGGAAGGAGAAGGTTCTAGAAAATTTTCGAAAGTTCTATAAGGTTCTAAACTGAGTGGCGGAATGTGTCAGTGTGTCTAGAAGGTTCCTGTACATTCAATTTCTTGGAAGTTCTGGAAGGAGAATGTTCTAGAAGGTTCGCGAAAGTTCTATGACGATCCAGTGTTCTAAAAATCTACGCGTGCGAAGCCGCGCTGGCACAGCTAGTAAAATATATTACGAGGATTTGTAGTAATGAAGCAGATAAACACAAAACTTAAATATTTTGAAAGGCATTGCAGTGTGTGGTTCATGTAGAAGGTTGATGAAGTCTGCCTCTACGATCCGGCTTCTTCCGTGTTCTGAGAAATTTCGAGATGTATGTAAAATGTAAGGTAAGGATGGCAAGAAAGGTATGGGAGACACACAGAATATCAGAAATAAAAAACTCATACGGCTTGAATTGAGTTCTCTGAAGCGATGTTACTGGTTTCGATTAAAATGTTACTTACATGAAGCGCGCGTGTCGTCGATGCCCCGATCGAGGAGAGAATGGCAAAGGGGGGAAACGCATTGAATTCCGAATGCAAGAACGCTCTAGCATTCGTTCACATGTCATACATCATAGAGTAATTACAATTTGTATTTTTTTTCCTATAAAATCGTTTCTTATCTCGATTATTTAAATTAACTTAACTTCGTCGATTTTTAACAATTTATTTATTATATTATACGTAAAAATAAATTCGGTATATTACCATGGAGCGTATAAGACATAGTACGGTGGTGAGATCAGGACGAACACGCTCAACCGGAAACCTAATATATTATGAAAGAGGAAAATTCAGTAGCATTCGAGCAGACGAGAACGAGTCGAAAAGCTACCAACGTCTTCATAAAATTACTAAATCTCTAACTGATTCAACAATAAAAACTGATTCAGGCAATTCAACAATAAAATTTTGTTGATTTATTGTTTGTTGGCCAAAACACAAGTATTCTTAATGGGAAGGTGGAAAATAGACATTAATTTCCAACTAAAAGTGCTTGTTATTATAGTATTAATTAACATGTCTAGTGATTCAGAAGTCGAGGTTACAGCTTCATTCTAGAAAATCAGAGCTAGTATAATTTTCATGGAAAAGGCATTTATCTAAGTTTGAAAATATTAATAATATTGATTCGAGACTTATTCTGTGGACGAAGTTTTAAATACAAATTTAAAAAAAGTATTTAATTTACTTAAAGGGTTTTGTCTTGTCATGTCAAGTTAATTAAAGAGCCGGGTATAAATAAGTAATGTGTATTTATGATATAAAATTTAATGTCAAGTGATATAAAATAGATATTTTAAAAATGATTACAAAGCAGAGTGGTTAAGTGTTTAAAATCAAAGATAACTAATAGACTTAATAAATTACGTTCTTGGATTTAATTTTTTTGGACGTTATATATTTATTTTAATTTTATCGAAATGTTTTTGATTTTTCAGGAATAATGTGTTTTTTTTTAAGTAAATTAAAATATAAACATACAAAAATATGTGTATATATGTATATTAAAATTAAAAGTTTTGGATACCTGGTTTAATTTTTTTCTCTTAATTCAGGCTTAAGTAAGCTCAAACGAGCGAGGTAGAAATACTAAATAATATTTTGTTTTTTATTTGTTAATTAATACAAATAATATTTGAAAACAATTAAAATCTTGTATTTTAATAGTAAACTTGCTGAACACATCTGGGGAACTTAGTGACGATGGATGGCAGTGGTGAAAACTTATTACTGACTGAATTTGAAGGCAAATATCTTCAATGGGTAGTAGCCATACGATGATGATGATAAAATAAATAGTAAAAAATATATGTCTTCTTCTACATGATAAAATAGCGGGTTCTGTATAGAGTGTTGTCGTGTAAATTAAGTTGTGCATGTTTTTGGATATTTTCTGAATCGAAAAAACACATTTACCCGAGGGGGAAATAAAGTTTTTCAGATTTATTCCGGGATTATTTTAGATAGATCCAGTCTCCCACCCTTCATTGAGGGTATTTTTAAAACCTATTATCCTGTGTGGCGGCGCCCCACCCGACTTCCTCGCGGCGCCGGCGTCTTGGCTCGTTAGGGGCGCCGAACTAGTAAAGCCTTCACTCCCCAACCCACTATTAACCCCGGCCGGCACACCCTGCCCACCTCCCCTGACAAGCCTTCTTGATTGAATTTTAATTGTATCATAAGATTTGAGATCGGAATACAAGAACCGTAAATAATAAAAGGTAATAAATATTATTACATAAAATTAATGACATCGGTAATACTTTTATATTGTATTTGAATGTAATTAAAAGTAAATAAATTATTGGGAAATCGAAATAAATAAATAATGTTTCTCAGGCGCATGCGGTGAGAACATTGAGGAATGATTTTTAGGTTGGACATCTATACCTATAAAAATCAATGTCTGTCTGTCTGTTCTCTACAAAAATCCATACCGTTTGTCCGATTCGATTCAAATTTTGCATACTTATGCCTTGGGACCCGGCGGGTAACATAGGCAACATTCACCCCCTATTCTCATACCCCTTCCCCTGCCATATTTTCGATGCAAATCTGTACCGTCTCACCGATCGGACTCAAAATTTGGAAACATATTCTTTAGGACTCGGCGAGTAGCATAGGCGATATTTCCCCCCTATTCTCATACCCCTTCCTCGCCCCCTGACATATTTTCGATGCAAATCTGTATCGTTTGACCGATCGGACTAAAAATTTGGAAACTTATTCTTTAGGACTCGGCAGGTAACATAGGTTATATTTCCTCCCTCCCCTTTTAATTTAATCAAATCTTTTTTCCCCCAACAAATTTATTTTCAACTTAATCCTTAACCCGTGCAACGCCAGGTACGAATAGCTAGTATTATATATTTGGGAAAAAATATTGAAATGAAATAATTATATGACAGAATATTATGGACTGTTAAATTATAAATAATATGATAATAATTGTGATAAAAATATTACGAGATTTGAAAATTTGGGATTGAATTTTTTCATCACAATAAAATACTTAAATTCAGAAAGCTCATTAAACTAATAATAATTGATTCATGCAACGAATATAGATATTGGCGCTTGAAAAATATTACAATAGTTGTTTTACTACTTTTTTGAGATAAGTATGAAATATGCAAATCTCATAAAATATTAAGAAACAAAACAAATTTAAATATTATTTATAAAATCTTACCATTGATTCATCTTACATACACAGAATGTGAAAAAAATATATAGTACGCACGACACTTATATATAAATATTAATATTAATAAATATACAATATTATACTTTTAATAACGCTTCAATTATCTAAAGAGTTTTTAAAAAGTTTCAATTCTCCGTTTCACTGTGTTCTATAATATAAGTAGGTATAAAGATGTGCATTAAAAAATTGATAGAATTATGTATTAACTGGAAGATTCATTTTTAATTTTCAACATTCTATTATCGTCAGTAAGGAAACAGTGGGGTCGTGCAAGCGACGTATTCATTTTTCCCCATTGGTTAAATAAATTTTCTTTAAGCAGCATACAGTTGTGATGGCGTAACCTACTCCCACACCACTGATAAAATACTGTAAATTATTTTAGTTACTACTTTGGTAATATGAATGAAGGTTTATTTCTAGAGATGCAACGAATACTACTTTCACGAATACGAATATTAAGTCTACTATTCTACTACTATATAAATACACCGCTGTTCTTTTTTTACTAAGAGAATTAACTCTATTTTAAAGAGAACCGGTAAATTTTTGTTCAAAAAGCATAACATTTTTTTTATCCGTTTGTACAATTCCAGCAGTCGAAAATAAATATCACTTTTTTCACGCTTACGAGAGGTCACGTTATTAGATTTAATTTGAAATTATTTTTTAAGAGTTAAGATTTTTAAACACAACGTAAATAAAATGGAACGAACAATACGTATTATAAAACAAAACTACATGAAATGAGTACCTAACCTTATTAATTACCCAACGAAACTAGATGAAAGAACTCATGTTATGCTGTGAAACAATTAAAGATTGACAACTTTTGAACTCAACAAATCCATTCATTCAAGATAGGGGAATTCCCGATAATAGAGTGTGTAGTGCGTAGGTGTGGTCGGATACACGGTGCACAGACAAACCGTAATTTGCGTTGCCTTCAGTTATAATTAAAAAAAAATAATATTTGTGATCATACTCGGCGAATACGAATATTCGTATTCTCATTCGTTGCATCACTATTTATTTCTTTTCTTTTTTCAAACACAAACAAATTTTATTTATTTAGTGTCACAGATATTTCTTCATAAACTATTTATAAGAGAAACATGTATGAAAGTTTTTTTTATAGGATGGCCCAGGGCTTACGACCTATAGAAGCTGGCTTAAGTGATCACTCTACGCAATTTAATGTTCACCAATTTCATCGTAAGAACATACACATATTATCAATTTTCTTTGAAGTTTGAAAGTTATTTATTTGAAGGGACTATCGAGTAGACTTCTATAGAGATATCAGTAGTTTTTTCTCGTAAACTATTAATACATTTATCTCACTGGTAATGATACCTCAAAATTTAAAAGTGGTGCATTAAGCAATATTTTTCTTAATGCAGGTATATATGATATTGTTTCGAATTATTTAACATATAAACTAGAATACGCCTGAAAATCGGTATTTTCTCTTTTTTAACTTCTTTCATACACCAGTATATATTTTAACAGAATTTTTCAAAATTTAATGTATTGTTATTTGACAAGTGGGAGAAGAGCTGGTTTTAGAGGACGACTAAGAAAACACTGCAATATTTCGTTAATTAATCTAATATGATGTTAACGTAATCATTGACATATTGTGTTATCAAAATAAAAATACAAAAAATTAGAATGGTAGTCATATTTCCAAAACTATTTTCAAAATAGAAATTCGGCTCATTTACCACATGACAACATTAAGAAAAACAAAATTTTGGATCTTTCACAATATGAAAGCATTGAAAGAGCCATCACATTTTATGGAAAATAAGTCTTAATAAGAAGGAATTTTGTTTGACAATAATCGTGAGTATAATAATACTATAATTTCTATAGTTGTATTAGATAATGTTTATAAATAAATATTCAAACGGTTGAATATTCTAACATTCAATGATATATAAATTCCAATCATTACCTAAACACACCGCAGTCTAAGCCCATGAGAACTCATAGTAAAAATGAAAGTTGTGTAATACCGAATATAAAACTTAGTTTTCACCACTTTTGTATTGAAAAATATCAACATGTTTCAGAGCCCATGGCCCCTTCATCAGGATACAATTGTATACTAACAAAATTAAATTCAAAAATCGAAGTAGGTACAGATCATAAATCAAAATTAAAAAAAATATTGTACAATTGTAGAACATATATAGAAAATGAATAATAGTAAAGTACCTACTAAACATGAAAATGAATTTAAAAGATAATTATGTTCCTTGATTTTTAATTATAAAAATGTAATAAAATGTAACTAAGAAACATTAAGTTCTGATTAAATTTTCTGAATAACGTTGACTTATACTCGTCCTTATCCGACTTGCAGGAATAAGTATGACATATTTTGCTCATAATTTTATAAGTTATTTTTTAAATGTCATATGACATCAATATTTTAAACCATTAAAACTGGACTTACTTGTTGGTTTTTAGGCATCACTTATTTAATTAGTGATGTTTTACTGCTGGCTGTACCAAACAAGTGAATAATTTATTTAAATTTTTTGTTTTGCTAAATAACTTCATTTAGTCAAATTTCTTTATAGAAATAAGTTAAAAAATGAAATGAAGATGAATGATTTAATGATGGAATCAATTATATGGGGATTTAATCAGTCAAAGTGAGACACATAGTCAAAAAATCTTTTTACTATTATCTTCATCGAAATCATCTCAGTTTTCAACAAATCAACTACGGTAATCGAATTTAAAAAGTGACTGTTGAATTAATAAAAAAAGCATTTCCTCGAACCACTGCACTACACTGTCTGGTAGAGAAGTACTTAAACTTAAGTGGAAAGGTTTTCTGCATATCTGAAGAAGTACCTACTTTGCAGGCACTCGATTTTGAATGGAAATTTTATATTTCCCGCTGATAGAAAATTTTCTGCACAGCGCGTGTACAACCCTCGCCATCCATTCTCCCCTAAATAGGTTCACATAAATATATACGTAATAAGGATAGAAAGGTATGATTTAGAATGAATTGTATCTATTATTTATTATACCTTAACAGATCTTTCATTCATTTTTTTACCTATTATTACATCCAGTTTTCTTTAACAAAACATATTTCTAAAATATATGGGGGTGTTTCGTAATGTAATATTTCGGAAATTTTAAATAATAACCCTCCTTACTCTGATAGATGAGACACATTTAAAATTGAGAAATGTCGTGTTGCAATATAAAATGTATTTTTCGGCAATAAATGGAAAATGTTGTACGTAAAAAAATAATGCATTTAGTCGATATATGAATCTAAATTTTTGCTGGTTAACGACGTAATGTATTCATTTGCAATGTATCATATTTTTAATAAATACATATATGTATATCAATACCACTTCACACAGATTTTACAGGGGAAGCAAAAAACTGCATAATACCTAGATTCTTTACAATAAATAGAAAACGAGGAATTGTTTTAATGGAATATGAGAGACAAATAATTGTTTTCAAGATGGAAACTTTTGCCACATTACATATCCATACATTTTAAAGACAAATATGTACACAAAAAAATGACTTCAACAAAAGTGTGGCATGCAAGGTATTATTTTATCATAAGTGATACGTAAATATGTATATACAAGTTGATATATCGTATATCAAATGTTTAGATAATCAACATAGTGATCTATAATTGCAAACCTATACATTGCAAACTTTGGCAATATTTGAGTGCACAATTCATTTTTTACTCCCTTACTTGTGGCGTCTGCTTGCTTGACGAAATTTTTTTGGATCGATTTTTAACCCTTTTTCCGTGATCCAATCAAGCTGAAACTTTGCAAGCAGATTCGTGACGATGACCAAGAAAACCTATCAAATTTTCGTTAAAAAAAATTAATAAATTTTATGATTTTTCAAATTTTTAATGGCTTTTTCATACAACTTACTAAGTTGTATGAAAATATTTCAACTCGTCTAGTAGACACGGAACCTGATTATAGTATAATTTTGGATTTTTGGAAATTTTTTATTACTCCCTTTCGTAGCGTCGCTCGATTGGAGCCCAACACGTAGGCTATGCGCCAAACCAGTTTCCACTAGTAAATGAGAAAGGGAGTATAATAAAAACTTGTTTTTTATGGGTTACTTTTTTACACAGTGTATTTAATAAAAGTAAGAGCGAGACTTTACAAAATGTGTAAATATTTGATTAAGAATAGTTTTACGTTTATGTATGTTTGCAAATTCGTGCCCATATCTGTTGAATATTATAATAATTTGTTAATTAAAAAAAATATATAACATCTAGAGATCAATTTTAAAGTACTAATGTACTCGAATGTACGGATCACAAAGTATAAAATTGTTGATTGTGCGCAACGGCATGTAAATAGCTGATCCGCTGTAGTGAATTTAATATCCAAATTAATACCTCTCAAGATGATATGCATTTAGAATTCCTGCAATGAAAATAACACTTTCCATCTCAGAAAAACACAGATGAGAAAACCAAAATGCGACAACAAATGGTCACTGACCTGAATATCACTATCTATTCAGCCTCGACAGTTGAGATCCTAGTGCCGGCTTTTCAAAACAGTTATCTTGAGATGGTCTAAGCTTCCTTCACGTCACAAATCACACGCGAAGGAATGTAATTTTTGAACACCCGGAGTCAAATCACCACAAAATTTACTGATAAAATTATTATTTCCGTTCATTCAATACGAAAAATGTGCATGCGTCGGCATCGCCAGCGATTTTTTGAATTTGAGCTGCTAGCAGAATATTATTACAACTATATTTTTTGGTCACCGTAAGTCGGCTGGCCCTCAGTGCCATCTAGTGATCAGATTTTGCACCAGACAAATAGCGTCACTGCCGACACATATAGGGACTCATAGGTGCCCCTGAGAGAGGTTATTATACTCGTATTTTCATATTTATTTATCATCTTGAGAGATATTTACAATTAACTATTATGCCGCCTTACCAATTTTACGGAGTTGAACTGATTGAACATTTAAATAATTCAGTTAAATAATTTATTCTGCATATTTAAGCCCTTAGTAAACGAAACCATTTTTTTTATAATGGACAGTGTTTTTTAATTTTTCTTATTCAAACCTAGTCTCTTAAGAAGAAACGTTGTTTTAAAATGAATAGCTTGTTGGTCTTGTGGTTAGGATACTTGCCTAGTGATGTAAAGGTCGTGGGTTCGAACCTCATTCCAGACTAGCAAGTTAGTCCTATTTTCATAGCACAAGCGTTTAGCTTAGTTTGAAAATAGTAAGAATATTGATGTGACACGTATTCCGTGTTCGCATCTCTATTTAAAAAAATAAATAAAATAATATTAAAGCCTGACCTATTTAGTAAGATATTATACTTTTTAAGAATATTTAGTTTGACCCTTTCGTAATAGTTTCAACATTTACAAGCCCGTAGTAATTTTTTAAGCTAGTCAAAAGTATCGGAACCAGCCATGGAACCAGACAGTGTACCATGAAATTAACGTAAATGTCTATATATTTTGATAGTCTGTGATATGTATTTTTTTATTTAAACGTAAAAGAAATATTTTTTTTTTTAAATCCAGTAATTAAAATATTTAAAAAACATAAAACGTCATGAGACACAGATTTTATATATTTATTGTTTTTTTACTTTTATTTTAGCTTGCCACTTTTTTGTGTATTTTGATAATAAATGTAAAACTATCATATGCATTTATTTCCATTTTTTTTCTACATCTCGGATGATACTTATATATTTTTAACTCTTGATGATAAGATGTGGATCTAAGGCAGAAAAATGATAAAAAAGCTACCTACCTCAGAACAGGTATTACAATATATTTAGGGAAGTTAGTAGTGGCCGAGTATGTATCAAGCAATTAAAAATTTGTCCAAAAAACGCCGATTTATCGGTAATGAAATGAAAATATATTGAATTAATATTTCACATATTGTTCACTTAATCTATGAAAAATAGTGGGACTAGTTACTTCTATCTCATTTTCTGGCAGTTCGTTGAATACATAATTATAATTCTCCCTGAGAATCAAAAGATGCCTATATATTTTCAATATATGGAAAGCAGCGTATTATTTTTTTAAGATAAAATACATTTCCTCTGTGTTTGAACGTGCAATTTTAATGGAATTTGAAATTTTTTAACAGCCATTTTGAAACAAAACAAACTTATTTGAGATGATTACTGGGTAAATTTTTTTTTTGAAAATTTTAACTGAAATCTGAAAAAAATGAATCATGATTAGAGAAAGCGGATTGAAATTTTCCGGAAATCATGAAATTGGTCTTTTGAAATATGTGGGGTATAAATGTAAAGGCAGCAGTACCCACTGAGGTGTTTCTGAAATAAATACAAAAAACATGTCAGTACTCTAAAAATTTTCTCTGGAATCTATGAAATCACATTTTTTGCTATCATATACGTGTGTAAATAAATATTTTATTTTAAAATATATGAATATTCTTGTGTAACGAAAGTAGACTGAATGCAGTGGAGATGAGATCCCTTAGACGTATATGTGGAAAATAATTATAGAGTGAAAAATGAAGATATGTGGAATGAATGATCGTAGCATAATTCATAGAATTAAAACCGGGTTGCTCAGGTGGTTTGGGCATGTTGAGCGAATGAATGAGGAAAAAAATGGCATGAAAGAAAGGGCGACCGCGGAAGACTTGGCATGACCAGATTAAACAAATGCTGGAAGATGGTCCCGTTAGAAGCCTCAACAACCGTTGAGCTTGCATGCGAAGATTTATGAATGTGGATGAAGCGAGAATTGTATGTCAGGACAGAAGAGTATGGCGCTCTATTCTCTCTGTCTAGCCCCACGGGGAAACGGCGTGATGGTAAGTAAGTAAGTAAGTAATATTCTTGCTACGTGCTATCTTAGTATGAAGCGGCCATTTTGTCACGTGATACATCCTGGGGGATGATTGGTTGAAGTGTATAGTGCTGCCTTTTCTTTTAACACTAAGAGAATATTGATGTCTTTGATTTTAATTAGAAACATCATTTTGGAAGGGATAGAGCTATATTTCCTATAAAATCTCGAATTCACTACAATTTAAATTAGTAATCTTAAATGGATTCAAAACATTTTATTTGATTCCTGGGATATTTTGGTAGCTTTGCTTCTATCGAAATTTATCTAATGTAGGATTTTGAATTGAATCACAATTTTATGCAGTGTATCCGACATAATAGGCATAATAGGCATAATAAAGAAAAAAATTTGAAAGGAGTCTAAAAAATGATCCAGTTTTATTATACACATTGAGATTAACAAGATTTTCAATAAAATAAAAGTATAAAATTGTGCAATCCGCCATTTTAACTGAAACACCGGTCAGAGCAAATGACGTCACATCTCAGTACCCATCACCGTGTATTTGAACCGTTGCAATAGATACAATGCAATGTTTACTGAGGCTTGACGTCATGTGGACGAAATGACAGCTGCGGGCGTTTTTGGGCAAAATTAAAAATATGTAGATGAAAATGCAATTATTTGCGTAAAAACTTTTTTTTTTAGTTTATTACTGAAATAATGTTATTTTCGGTAATGGTAGACGTGTACCTATAATATAGAATGTTATTTCAAAATCTGTCATCATGCCCATATTGATGAATATAGATTAAACTCATTGTACTAGAATATCTCTAAATTTAATCTATTTCTTAATGTCTATCTATCTAGCGGAATACGTACGTACACGATCTCAGATCGTCTTCTTAGTAACGTGATGAAATTATATCAATTTGTAAGGCAGAGCGATACCAATTAATTTAATTAATTAGTAATAACAACATATCAGTGCAAACTAATAGGCAAATACAAGTGAAAATGTTTCAGGCCAGAGGTGGCGCATCATTTCAGTGCAGCGTCTCGAAAAATAATTAACGTTAAATTGTTCCAAGTGTTACAAACTAACATATTACATAACTAAAAATCACGGGAAATAATGATAACGACTTGCTTTGCGTGACCGCGCAAAATATGCCGCGCGCTGATTGCGTGTCATACTCTAATCATCGAAAGTTTTAATTTCAGCAATTTACGGACTTAACAATAGATAGACAACGAAAATATTATTATTATTATTTGTTAATTTATTTTTTTATTTATTAGAGACACTAACAGAATAATAGGTACATGATACTCTAATAATAAAAGATTATAAATGAAGACTATGCCCATTACCCCAATTACAAGTGTCTTCGGCACACTCCAGTACAGTTGCCGTCAAACTTCTTGAAATTCTTTGGCGTAGTGGGGGAATGCGCAGAAGATAAAATTTGGGTCTCTTTGGTGGAATGGTACACGCGCAAACTTCCCCCCACTACGCCGTAAAATTTCAAGATGTTTGCCGGCTACTGTAACATGTATTTTTGCATTTTAGTATATTTTACATGTACATTTATGTGTATTGTATATTTAGTGTTTGAATGTAGTGCGATTAGTATTTAATAAATAATTGATTAAATGGATCTATATCTATTATGTTTGATATGTGGAGTGTTTAATAAAATGCCCAGGTTCTGAAATAAGTAATTGATCGTCTTCCCGTATAAAATTTTAAATCAATATAAATTTAGTGGAGCCTAAAAATATAAAACATCAAAAATAAGTAATATTTAAGTAAACGCTAACGACTGTTAAGTAAGAAAGACGAAATAAAAGTAAATGTAACGATCATATTTTTATGGAGGTGTGTTATGTTAAGAGTGAATGTATGTGATGAAAAACACCCTACCTTTTTGCTTCAATCATCGGAGAACAATCTACGCTAAAAACATTTAAACCGTGTTCATGACATTTGAAAATTTCGATACTAACATTTAAATTTTGAGTAGTTTACTAACTCTGTTAAGGGTAAACTTGCGAGGTGACACATTAACCCTTACTCACGCTTGCATGCTCACAAACATACATATATACAAAAAAACACGTATATTTATGTATTCAACTTGGCACAGTTAGAAATAAATAATAATGATACTGGTGTCGTGTATGCACACTCTTATCACATGTTTACTAATTAAATACAGATCATTTTCAGAAGAAGATGTGTCTGATTTTTCATCTAACAAACGTATATTGTTCAATAAACTAACTTTTTTCCATTTCACGCATAAAGTAAAACCGTAAAAATCTTTTTTACTTAAAGCTAGAGTATTTGAAATTAGTTGCACGAAATAATGTTTTTATTGGAACGGTTGGCCACCGCAGCCCGGGTTTGCGCCTGAATACGGATGCTTCTGCTATTGATACGTTTGTTTGTCCTTTTGATGTATCAAAATTCAAAGAGCCTTTGTATCAAGCTGGAAATTGCTTTTGGAGATATGATCCTTATATTTTGCGGTAATAAGATAACCTTACAGCCGAATTCCTATCCTTCGTTTCAATATATTTAAAAATAATTTTATTAATTTTGTAGGGCTTGTATTTATTTGTTCAGTATTTATAAAAAAAAAAAACGAGCGAGCCTTACAGTAGTCGCATATTATGTGTAACATTTGATATCTCACAATTAAAAATATTAATAGAGCAACAACAGAAATTAACATCAAAATTAAAAAAAAGCTAATACCTATAGTATATTTATTAATTAGTAAATACAAGTAAAGATAATGTATGTGCATTTATTTATTATTGAATTTTGCCGCACTAGGTAGGTACCGTATATAACTACATACGCATTTTGTTTAGAAAAGTGTTTGGTCAATTGTATGTTTTTATTTATTTTCATAGATGGCGGTAGTGTGCCACCGTACATATTGAATGGAAACTTTGAATAAATATTTGAAAATAATTACATAAATAACATAAAATTTGAGAATGTTAATTATTAAGGGTAGTTATGGTTTACATTAATGCAAAAAAATTTAAGTATTTATTGGATTGTTTCGAAGATAAATGTCAAAATATATCAAAGTTACAATATCTACACGCTTGATACCAGCCACATAACATATATACAAAATCAGAAGAGCTGGCTGTTGGAAGTGTGCGTCTTCGCTGTGATGGCGCTTGCTGGACGTTGATTTGTTTATAAACGATGATTTTTTCCATCGCGCGCGCTCTGTGCGCGCACATTGGTCAAATTAAATTGCGCGCGCTTCCCCGGCGTCTTATTTCCTGTTGCGCATTTCCGTCCTTTTACACAAAATCACTGCCACAGATTGCAGGAAAGCGAGAGGAAAGATGTTACACATCAAAAATATCAGGGCTAAATAAAATGGTGTGTTATTATTTATTTATACATTTTTTTGATTTGTTAACTCTTTTAATTAATAACGATCCTAAAAATGATTCAATATTATGAATATTTAAAAAAATCTCCACCTTGACAAGAATGGATTGTAACATTTTCATATTTCAATAAATTTCCTTATATACTCTAAGCTTACTTTTTATGGTAGCATTAATAAGATGTATTGATTGACAGGATATATATTTTTAAATTGATTGATACATGTTGTGTAACACTTCTTCGAGATGAAGCTATTATGATTTTTTTTAAATATACGTATTTGGCTAATGGATGCGAGTCATAACATTGGTCGCGCAGTTCATACAGTAGAGCTGAGTATGAATTGCGATAATTAACTACTTTTACATGATTGAAGCCTCTGAACTTTTGTTCCTTGGTGTATTATTACAAGAGGCACCCCATTATACAGTACACGGTACATATTACATCGTTACACACTACCTCCTTATAAAAACGTCAAGATAAGAGCTCGTTCATATTTGAATAATTTAGCATAACGTTAAGTGCCTCATACATATATGTATTTCTACTTTGGGTGAAATATTTTTGTAGAACATAAGTGCCGTAAGAATTTGTAGTGTAGAAATAGAGCAGGTTTTAAGGAAATTTAAATAATACCTTTATTCCGCTGAAGCTTTATATGTGTATCATAATTTTAATAAAAAAATAAACGAGTCTCATGTATTTTGGAGAACACCCAGCCAAATCAATATCTTCCTATACAACTGATAAATAACTTTTTTATACATAAAAAGAAAAAGTTTGTATAAAACCAAAATTTATTGAATAATCAACTTATTTTAGAAGAATAAAGTTTCTTTATCTGTAAGTTACTTCAATACTGAATATAATATAGTGAAAAAAATTGCAATTAACATGTTTCTATCAAAAAATAAATATATAATATGTGGGATATAAAAGCAAATGCAGCAATATCCAAAAAAATAAAATAATGCAGTCATTGAAGATTAATAATTAAAAATGTACTGAATTATAGATTTTATAGGAAACATTGCCTACATATTTATGCGAAAAGTCATTTTAGAAAGGACAAATAATAAAATTTAGGATTCAGTATATTTTAAATTAGAAATCATCGGTAAATGCATTCAAAATATTTGTATTTTTTGAAAATTGCTGCGTTTGTTTTAATACCCTATATATGTTAAATAAGAAGCATAAAAAACCGCTTTTATAACCTTTTATGATAATTTTTATAACCAATAAATAATTGATACTGAAAAACACTGGAGAAAAATTGTTTTTCTAAATTGTTATATTTCAAATTCAATAATTAAAAGAATCCCAAATTACGGGTGATGTTGACTAAGCCTCTAATGAGGCCCGGGCGCCCGAGTGTGGTACGTAAATTAGCGCACCGCCCGTGTTACACGTAAGGATCGTTATTAATTATTATAATGTTCCGTGATTTTTCAAGATTCTAGGGCTAATATTTTTATAATCTGTTCGATAGTTATTAATTATTACTGGCACACTTCTGTTGTCTATTACTGGAAGACGGTCCGTTAGAAGCCTCAACAACAACTCGAGCTTGTGTGCGAAGATGTATGAATGTGGATGAGGCGAGAGTTGTATGTCAGGCCAGAAGGGTGTGGCGCTCTATCCTCTCTGCTTACCCTCACAGGGAAACGGCGTGATGGTAAGTAAGTAAGTAAATAAGTAAGCTGTTTAATATACCTATGGGGATGACTCACGTCGGTGACGAATGTGGTTGCCAGAAGGTTGCTGTGTTCATCTCACGTCGTCGGTTACCAGGTTGTGGGGTACCGTGTCTAGTATCCCACTTTTGTACAATGTATTACCGGATGAAAAACAGCTGATATCAACAGAAAGCCCTGGTCAGTTTTATATTGTTTGTTTATTTCCGAATTACATTATGTGTTCTGTCGTTCGACCTAGCCAGCGCTTTCGTCAGCTGTGCTACTGCAGGTCAATGCACCGGGATTCAGGTGGTGTAGGCGGCGAGTGATCTTCGAGCGTAGTTTTATTAGGTTAGGAGCGAGGATAAGTCGAAGTGCTGTGATTGGCGTAGAAAGGCCGGTGTCGTGGAGCTGTAGCTAGTGCTAGGGACTGATGTAGATGGCGTATCGCGGTGAGGTTGAGGAGGATGGTGTTACCGCCGGAAGAGGATGATGTTCCCTGCTGGAGGTTGCAAGGACACTGGAGTGATGTGGCTGACGATGATCGATGCATTGGAGACTGGAGGCGTAGCGATTGTGTTTGACGACGTAGCTACTGCAGATTGAAGGTTGGTCGAGTCGTAGAGTGAAGTGCTATGTAGTGAGATGACGTTGTTGTGACGGTACGGGGATGAACTGAATTGGGATATCGGCAACATGTCTTTTATATCCCGATTTATTGTCTAGATGTGTACAAAAACCTGCGCGTGAAATGGATTGTCAGCATATTTTTATTTTCCTTTGTTTGCGTGAGACCGTGGTGTCAATGGAATTCGGGTGTGATTTATTCTCATGTATGCGACATAATATGTGCTAGATCAGCGGTTTCTAATCTCTGATGTAGATTTTATCTGGATATAAACAGATTGATCTTGGACTTGCCGTGGACCCGTGGTGTGCTTGTGGGCGTGTCCGCCAGACACCGGGACATATCCTCTGGGAATGTGTACTATTGCATGACGCAAGAGAGGATATGATAGATGAACTGGAAGGTGTAGGTCACCGGACTCCTAGGAATGATGACCTTATGACCAGATAGGAACCTCGGACTCTTTCGCGTGTTTGAAGACGTGGGTATCGCGTTGGGATGAGCTCCATGGGTGAGAGATTGTTACGACTGTGGACTCTTTCGGGCGTCTTGGACCGAAATCAGTCTTTCTTTTGTACTGTCCTTCCCTTTTGGGAGTGTCTTCCTTTAACCTTCTACATTATCCACTCACTGCCCCTCTTCCAAATCAGCATCCTGATCTCTACCCCCCCCTCCCTTTATACCCAACACCCTGGCCCGACTTGAACCATCCGATCCTATAATTATGAACTTTTAAATTGTATTTCTCATTGTGTTCACTATGTATTTCTTTATGTATTATGCTACTACTGTAATTTGTATTTCAATCAAGTTGAGGATGTTGATCTGGTGTGATGGACTGAATGGATTTTGCGGCCTGAGCTTTACGGTGTCCGCCCTTTACACGGCACCTTACGGGGAAGGCATTTGAGGAAAAAATTATCAACCTGGCGACGTAAGAGTAGGACTGATATGGAAGCCTTCGGCTCATATGTCAGTCCTGAAAATGCGGTGGGTCTCCATTCACTGTGTATAAAGACAGACGTCCGAGCTTCCGAGTGCACGTGTCTCAGATCGCGCGATTGCTTTTCCGTGAGAATTCTTGTGAAAGTCGTCGCTGGACAAAACGCGTGGGGAAATAGGTCGTTGACTCCACGATGACCATAGACGTGCTCTCTTGACGTGTGACATAGGTGGGTATCCATTGGGATTATATTCGCTATCAAAAACTACAGATAAGAATACTTAATCTGATATTGTTTTATTATTTGTCATTTTACTGACCTGCTTCATCTCATGCTTCATCTATTTAATTGATGTTGGCTATTATCACTTCATTTAAAAAGTATTAGAGCTGGCTTGGCGAATAATTGCCGCAAACATTTCTCCATCTTCCAATTTCTTGCCTACATTATGATTCATTACATGTCAGAGATGCATCAGTTTCCAGATTGCTATCATTTCAATTTTTTGCGTTTAGCTTATTAATCCTAAATAAAAATATATATAAAAATATAATAATATATAATAATTTATAATAAATAAATTTATAATAAATAAAAATACTTTTTTTGTATAAAACCACGATTTATTCTTGTGCCAACCGGTTTCGCTTAAACTTAAGCTTCATCAGGGCTACTTAATAACAGTTATTAAGTTGCCTTGATATAGCTTAAGTTTAAGCGAAACCGGTTGGCATAAAAATAAATCATGGTTTAATACAAAGAAAAGTGTTTTTATTTATTCTAAATAAAAATAATGGAATGAAGGACTTGATTAAATTATTTTGTGTTTTACATAATGATTTAACAACAGCTTTAATAAAGATATAAATATTGCTCAAAATCTTTTAATAAAATACAAATTTACTCAAAGCATTTATAAATCATCTGTTGCTTTGGAATAAATCTTAAAAGGGGAAGAAAAATATTCCTTATACTAACGGATATAAATCTAACTTAAGTTTAATGTATGAGTCGGTATGACGGATAGCAGTTTTAGGAATATTAATCTGCTAAAAATTCAATAAATAAGAATGATTTATTTTTCCCCCTTTCCCGAGAATCAAATTAATGAAGTGCTCGCTATCTTAGATTTTAATTTCTTAAGAATATTTTATTACTATTATTAATAAATCCTCTCTGCTCTGTGGGCAAGCGGTGACCTGAAATACATATTTTAATAACTTAAATACTGTATTACCTCTTGAAATATATTTTAATATAGTTCAATCAAACATGAAAATGCAAAATGTAATATTAAGTCGAAAGTTTCCACCATCAATATGTCTTATATAATTTTTTATACTGTAGCAATCAATCAAGTAGGAAAACACGGTAAATTTAGGTATACAGGGTGTAACAGATTTAGTCCACAATTTACAGGTATATTAATGTTTTAATAATGAGTCGAAAACGATGCAACCATGACCATAATATTAATGAGGATATGTGACATAAAACTGTGCATTTTAAAAATATTTCTGACTGTCATTACATTAAAATAAATGTATCCAATATGGAAAATTCAAATAAAAGTTGAATAAAATGATAAAAACTTTTCGATTCTAATTGGAATATTTGCAGGATTTTATAATTTAATTTAACTTGTATTAAAAAAATTGAATTTTTCGTAATCAATATAGGTTGCTGAAATGATAGTTCAACATTTTGTAAAGTATATTGTTAGAAAGTATAAAGTCAGAAATATTGATAAAAATGCAAACTTTGATAAATATTAATATAAGATCATGGTTACATGAACATTTTCGGCTCATAATTAAAGCAGGATCCACCTGTAAAGTATTATACTAGTTCAGTTACACCCTATATTTATATGGTTGGTTCTATTATTTTTTGTATGTTGTGATCACTTAGTCGAGTATGTGAAAAGATATTCAAGATTCTCTTAAATGAAATTTGCTCCATATTTATGTATTTTTAATTTTTTTAAGAAATTTATAACTTTAATTCGCTGCAATCTCTTACTTTATTGTACACATCTTTGTAAGAAGTACATTGGAATAGAATTCAACTTTATTGTCTTTTAGTGAAACACATTCTAGGAAAATTGAAAGAGTACAACACAAATTCTTGAGATTTATAAATTTTAAAACGTGTATTCCAATATAAAGCATACTTCATTTGAAGAAGTCATTATACATAAGAGATGTCAGCAATATAAATTTCATATTTCAAATCGTTAAAAGTATGTTAGACTGCCCTGAACTGATTCAGGTGGTCTTATATACCAAGGCAAACGAGACATCACGTAGTATTATTTGTAGGGACCCACAGGAATACTATGCATTAAATTCACCGTCAATATGCATGCATTGCCTTGGAAGCAAATACTCGAAATTCGTAGACTTTTTTCGTTGTAGGAGCATACCCTAATTAAATAATTATTTAATTTACTTGCTCGCAATATAAACTCGCAGACATAAAACTAGTGCGAGTAAAATAAGGCTTCAGTAGGATTTTTTGCTTGTATATGCTGCACGCCACTATGTAATATTTGCGTATGTGATTAATGTGTTTTATTACCGAAAAAAAATAAAGTCATTAAATACTCCTTTCGTAATATACTTAATTTTTCCCAATGCTTCATTCGCCTCTGAACATTTGAAATCACCATTGCTATTTAAAATTCAAATACAGCTACTCTGACTATGAGCTAAACCATAATCTAGGAGTTCCAAGTTCCACGGACAAATCCCTCCCTTTCCAACAAAGCTGGTAGTAGCTAGAGTAGAATACCTGAACTCCTATTGAGGTACATTGTAAGCCTTGTACACAGCAAGTAAGGCCAAAAATAATTGTAACTCACATCTAAAAAAAAAACAGAACCAATGAACTAGACAATTCGTCTTCTTCTTGCATGTATGTACCTCTTTCGGTCTCCTCCGGTGATACGATTTTTATCAATTTGTGTCATATAAGATCTCGTATATAATGTTTTAAGGGGGTTTGTTTTTCGAATCAGGAACACTTTTTCCAGCTGCAGTCAATTTGATAGCTGAAAGCCGATTTGTGTTCAGTTTTTGTGCTATTTCACTATGAGTAGACTTACTTCAGAACAAAGCTTACAAATTGTACAAATTCATTTCGAAAATCGTGTTTCCTTAATCACATTTAAACACTAATGCATATAATTATCTTTGTAATAAAGCCAAAACCATTATTATCATACATATATTCAAACCATTAACATGATTTTATGTATTATATTTAATTATAATTTTAAATTTCCACACCTCTAAAATAACACCCTTTATGTGTTTTTTCAA
Organism: Agrypnia vestita; assembly: GCA_016648135.1. Classification (NCBI taxonomy): domain Eukaryota; kingdom Metazoa; phylum Arthropoda; class Insecta; order Trichoptera; family Phryganeidae; genus Agrypnia; species Agrypnia vestita. The sequence continues at coordinate 67,201 of JADDOH010014028.1, read as the reverse complement.
TTCGTTTCAAAATGTCTTTGTTGTTGCACGTTGTCTGCCCGAGAAATTTTTAATATACATGTTGCGACTCAGTAAAAAATATGGAATAGCTATTTAATTGTAATATGCGCATTTTACCTCAAAATGAAAGCAACTTTTACAGGGTGGATCTCGTATTTGAAAAACAGCATCGCGTCATGTCTAACCCCTCTTTGATCTTTTGTGAGTGATTCCATCGACCGTTCAGCCAGCACACCAGTTATTTATATTGGTGGATTTGTTCATTTTTTCGATTTTCAGTGAAACCAGCAATTTTTGCGGTTTTTTCCTAATGTAGGTACATGAATTTGGTTTTCGAAATGTTTTTAAATAGTATGTAAATATTTTCTCATTCAAACTGGTGTGGAATATGTTGTGTTCAATTTTTTTTTGGAATATTTTTGAAAGCCTTCTATTATTCAGTAAATGATTAAATTACTATCAAGTTTCTTCTTCTTCTTCTACCCCTTATCCTAATGGATCAGGGTCCCTGCACCACATATAAAGTTCCCATTTTTCCTATTTTGGGCTTCGTTCTCCATGTTAGCTCAATTAGTTGCAACCTCGATTCGCATTAGTCCTCCAGCTATTTCCGTCAGTTCCTTCTAGGACGGCCCCTTGGTTTTTGTGCTTTCTGGTCTTGCCTCGAATATCCGCTTTTGCCGGCATCCGCAAGATGTGGCCCAGTCACCTTTGCTGTGATTTCTCGATAAACCTCAATAAGGATACTGATTCGAGACATTCTCTTATTTCGAGTATTTTTGATTTTGTCCCTTCTGGTAACTCTTACTATTCCTCGTAGAATTCCCATCTAGGCGGCCTTGAGCGGGTTCATTCGGTCAAGATCCAGTGCTCGTGGCCGTACACTAGGGTTGGCCTGAAAACTGATTTAAATACTGCCTAAATGCATAATTTTGACTGCTGAATAATACTATTAAGTTTTATAAAATAAAATAAATAATGTAGAATGACGATTTTTTAAAGGATTCCAATTTTCACATTTTTACATGAGAACCTACTGATACAAAAATACCAAAATTCCACATTGAGTTCATCGTGGGTTCAATACTATAAAAGGATAATTCAAATTATAGAGATATTACACAAAAAAATCTTCAAGTAGCAAACTATTTAATGCTAAAAATTTTTTTTACATGCAAGCTATTTATATTTATTTATAATAGCAAGCTATTTACCAATTAAAAAAAAAATAACAAGGGAAATTAATTTATATTAAACATATACGTAAATATCTGTTGAAATCTATTTCCTTTCATTGAAATTTCATTAATTTATCTCAGGGGTTCATTATAATGTAATTAATGAGTTATATTAAAAAAGGTACAATAAGGATAGATCCAGCAAGGAAGATAAGGTCTTTAATAAGCATAACAACTTTAACTACAACTATGCCAAAAAAAAACTTTTTCAGTTGATTATCTAGAATTAAAACCGCAATATAATATTATATTTTGCTTTCAACTAGGTAGCAAGAAAGATTCTTACTGAAAAGCCTCGATCAAACGTTGTTAATAGTTAAGAGACTCGCCAAGTATCCAGTGGTCGAAGGTTCGAGCTTCATTTCAGGAGTCCAGCGGAGAAAGTCATATTTTCATAAGAGAAACGTTTAATTGAGTTTGAAAATAGTAAGAATATTTACTGAGACTATATGTACGTAATACTGTATACAGAAAATAATAAAATGTTTAATTTTTCTTATTATTGTGCAGAAAGAAAATCAAAAGACAATTAATTATATATTAGTCTTTTCATTTCTGAATTCATTTTTTTAAGTTTTATAGAAAGCAAATAAATTATTAAACAAATTTTCGAAAGAAGCAAACACTTGGTGGTTGGATATTATAATTAAATGAATAAAAATAACTCGGTTAAACACCACTATATTTGTTATCGATTTCGACCAGGTACGACCGTAGCTTCTTCAGGGTAAAGTCTTAACTGACTCAACATTAAAAAATTATGTGCTTATGTACTAGTTACATAAGTTATTCATTTAATTATTAAACACTACAAAAATCACAATATATTAAAAGTTTAGAAAAATTCAAAACTAAATCGGAAAACAAAATATGAATTAATTATCTACACAGTGCAACATCTAATCCAATGGAATTCATATAATATATTCTATATTGCTATATTTACTGACTTGGCCAAAACCTTAATTGCGATATCATACTCTGTAATGTACCAAAATATAAAAATATTGTGGAAAATGGTGAACCATTTCTCGGGATCTAAAGCTATTAGGGAAACAGGATTAAAATCGTTAAAATACCCGGCCAAAATAAATCTTTTTTACTGAGCGTTAAATATTGAGATAGTCAGTATTAATAAGGAAACAATCACTCATTTTTTATTAACGCCTACAATGATAAACTTTTTATCCCGAATTTTAAAGATGACATTGCGTTTTTACTGATGATTGGATATATCATTCGAATATGTCTCATGGTCCGAAGATAACGAGAAATTTCTGTTATGAAAGCTTGCGCCATAAAGGTTATGGGGATAAACTTGGTAAGATAATAGATTTTTTTTCTAAATAAATGTTTAAAGAATTGAATATAATATTTTGAGAATAACGCGATATAACCAGTATTCTATCCAACAATAACTATGCACTTACGAATCTGTCTTATAATAAAAATTCGCAATGATCGTACACATAACTTCCAAAATAATGATAAATAATAGTATTTTCAGATATCTTAGTGATCTATGCGAAATTATTAAATATTAAATAACTGAGAGGGAAAGGTATTTTGAAATTGGATTGTAATAAATCAGGTGGAACAATGAACTGCAAGTTTTATATGATGAACCAAATATGGTGGCTAAAATGAAAATCGCTTGACTACGCTGGGCAATATCCATAGAATACCTCCTACCCACATATGGCACTGTATTAGTATATCACATTTGACTCAGGTCAATAACGCGGCGGCAGTAGGTTAACTCATTCCGTCTTTGACAGTTCGACCTAGTAGAAGCATTTAACCTTGTAAGTAAAACTTCGTTTGTAACCTCAGATAATACATAAACATAAACTCCAGTTTGAATGTACTGTAAGTATATCCTTTATCAACTTGTTCCTTCTGCTATTCTACTTTCTACATCACATTACACTTCACTTGCACAATCATGCGACACATTCCATAAATTTATTAATATTTTTTTTAGGTAGGGTAGGACAGGAATATATTCTTATACTGCTTACGTATTGATCTTTGATTATCAATGCAGTAATTTCGTCAAACCCTTCAAAAATGTATAATCAATACATTTATGAAAATATAAATGAATACTTCAATTCTTAATACAAAAACGACTAATATGCTTTTATGAAAATTGGACACCACGGAAAAAAGGGTTTTGGAGTTATCGGGTATCGATCTCGGAAGCAGTAAAGCTGAAAAGATAAAAATAATTCACTTGCTGTGAGTGAGTATATTAAAATGTTGCGAAATTTTCTTTTCTTTTAAAGATTTCATAATAAGTTTTTCTATGAAATCCGCTGAGCAAGATGTAAATAAATCATGTCAGGTGAGCGATTCCATACTAGCCCGGCCAGCTATGGATCCGCTAATAAAGAGCGAAGATTGGTTCCGTACTAATCCGGCATCCTGCGCACTACGCACTGCGCAGGACGCCGGATTAGTACGGATTGACAAATTAAAGTCAGTTTCTTCTTATTGTTCGGTAAATACTTATATATTGTAATTATTTTATTGAATAGATAAATATATATTACAGGGCTTTTACAAACAATTAGGTAAAGTATATATTTATGGAATGAACACTTCAAAAGAAAATTTAATAATACAAGAAATACAATCAAGAAAAAAATAATAATAACATAAAGTGGAAAGTAGGTATTTTAAATTCAAATACAAATATATAAAGATAAATATAATATAAAGTAAAAAGTAAAAAGCAAGTATATAACAAAGCAGAAACTTAAGGAAAGTATAATATAATAAAAATTTAAAATAAATAAATAATAATAATATAGAGTGAAAAGCAATAGCACAAGCTTAGAAAATCATAATATAACAAAAATGCTCCATAAAAGTTAGTTATCTCATTCAATCAACAATCAAAACAAATACAATTAAATTATTGAAGTCAAATTTGACAAAACTAGTAATCTTTCAATACACCTTTTAAAATATGTTTTAATATTATAAAGTTAGTGGCAAGTCAAGTTGCTCATCTCTGTTTGCTAGTCTAGGAATCCTTTGCAGTGGGAAATTAAAAACGTAGTCGGTAGTTGCAGATTCCTCGGTAAAACCTGCATGACTTCTAGTTACGCGAGACGGAACACGCAAGCAGATATGTTATAATAATTGAGGACAGTTGATAGTACCATTTATTAATTTGTGTAAAAAGAGAAAATTCCGTCACTATTCTTCTAGTCTCTAGTTCATCAAGAAAGCTAAAAGATCTAAGAATCTTGTAATCAATGTTACTGTATGTTAAACTTATAATTAATAAATCTAAAGAACTTATTTTGGACTCTATATTACTCATGTGAACTGTATAATGAGGACTCCATACAACTGTATTAAATTCTAGTATTGGTCGAATCAGGGTCTTAAATAATAATATGAAAATTACAATTTTCTTGAAATTTTCGCTTAATCTAAGTAAGAAACCTAAAGTTTTTTATAAATAGATAAATAAATATATTAATGACTAGACAAATATTTAAAATATTAACTCCGTATTAAGTATACTTGCAGAGATATGCCCATAATACGAGGCAATGTCAACTCATTTTACAGCGCCGGAGAAGAAAGGTTAAGTAGAATAAAACCTCAATTAATGTATATTATAGATGTCTCACAGAGACGAAACTGTATTTTTATGGGAAAGTAGGTATAGAAGTCATTTTTTGGTGTACATAGGACTTACTACCTATCGTATGGTTGGCTTAAGTGATCACTTTACACATATGTAACGCTCTCCATTTCCACCCATGATAGAGTATACCATGTCAACTAATTTTTTGAAAGTTATATATATGGTATACTCTTACATGTGTGTAAAGTGATCACTTAAGCCAACCATACGATAGGTCGTAAGTCCTATGTACACCAAAAAATGACTTCTATACCTACTTTCCATAAAAATACAGCTTCGTCTCTGTGAGACATCTATAATATACATTAATTGATAAATGATGTCTCTGTGACATGAAATCCAGCACTACCCTTCTGAAAGATTTGAACAAACTCAAAAATATTCTGAAAGAATAAAACCTATTTAAAATCACATTAGACTTGACAGAGAGATGGCGACACATGTTCAATGAACTTGTTCAAAGACCCGGATCGTCCGAGACTGCAGAGCCGAACTCGACGAGGACGCGTAATTACGTGACGGGAATCTTTTACAATTTAATGTGACATTCGGTTTGACAGCTGTCACGATCAAAGTGGACCGACTTTAATGTCACTGGATGACTCTGGCTCCTCGAAATAACCACGTCAACGGCCAGACCTTTCGTGCGGAGCTATAAGAAACTTAAATAAAGTGCTCATGGACCAAATTGATTAACTCGTCTCTTTCCTCGTCAAAGAGCTTACGCATCAGATGAATAAGTATATTTTGTTATAATTTTATTTATAAAATAAAATATCTTAAAGGTTTTCAAATTAGCAATCTATAAATTCCTTTTTTGTTAAAATAATGAATATATATTATTGACGGGATATATTTAGTGTTAAAGTTGTAGATCATAAAATTACATTGGGTGAAAAATATAAACTATGTTTCCCCCACGTGACTTTAACTATAATGTAATAATTTACTATTCGAGTCTCGAGAGTAGAGTATCTTTCACCGACAAATTAGAGATTCTGATACTCCTGAAACTTGAGTAGTAAAATACAAAATTAATTTTTTTTTTTTTTTTTTGCCTTACAGTTCGCTCCATTTACAATGCTAGTATATCTTGGAGTACCTAAATGGAGGCGATCCGCTGCTTGATGCATTCAATTCAAAAAATGATAATCACTCAATAATCTCTATATAGTTAATGCCAAATCCATCAATAATATATAAACATCATCTTCACTATAAAACGGTTAATAAATTGCTTATTTGAAAACCATTGAGATATTGTATTTTATAAATGCCAATGATTTCCATTATACGTACTAAGTCACTCGTAATATGGCGATGACCACAATAACACGGAAGCCTCTATCATCTTCTGCCACACTCTCATATTATCTACAACCTTCAGAAAAACCTTCTTCTAAACACTTGAATAATCTAGGAGGTTCGAAAAACCAGTATTTGAATATAAATAGCGAGACTACGCCGCGGCGAGAAACTTTGTTTCACATTTTACTTATAATTTAATTTATATTTTACCTCAACCATTATTATTGCACTACGTATTCGTATACCTCAAAAAAATGTACACGTATTTTATTTCGTAGTGCTATTAATTAAAATACTACTTTCCTAAATACATATAAGTCAACCGTTAAGTACATTAATTCTCTATAATTTATTTATTTAAATTAATTAAAAAAAAATCAATAACAAACATTTTTTTACTTCCCATGACTAACCTGTTAGGTGAATACCTGTCTCAGGGTAGACTTTGCGTACATTTAATTGTAAAAATTACACGCAAAATCGATATTATTTTAACATAGGTAAATACTTACAATTTACTTATATGAATAAAAAAAAATTGTTTTTAGAGTTTGAAGATAAAAATAGAATGAAGAATATTAGGACTCGCATAAATTATTTTGAAAAGAGGAAAAAATAAGCCACGGTCAAAATTTGATATTTCGTGCTAATACGTCTATGGCAAGACACGTGCTTAGTAGTCGTGTGGTCGTGGATTCAAGCCCCTTTTTTGACCAGCAGGTTAGTCCTGTTTTGCATAGAAAAGACATTTACATTATTTAAAAATATTGATATGAAAGTTTTCTATTTTCTGTAATTAAAATTATTAAAAAAATGTTTGAAATTTAGTAATAACTCGTAATTTTTATTTGAAATTTATTAATGGAAAATTTATTAGCGATATTAATTTGAACTTCCTCTTTGTGGGGAAGTTAGCGAGTTGGCTGAAATTAGTTTTCTTTTTGGTACAGTTAATTGTTTGTAGTATGTTGTTCCGTGTATCATGACAATGATTTATAACGGGGATATTTGTGTCTCATATAAAATATTGTTTTAAGGCTAGATTCTTAACATCAAAAACAAAGCGCCTCCTTTCAATAGAAGGTTAGATGTATACCCATATGTTTTTTTTTTTTATATATAAAAGACGTCAATCAATCAATTAGCCCTTTATCCTGAACTTAGATTTTTGTGTAAGATAAAATGCTTTCCCTGTTTAAAGAATACCTCTAAGTTCAGTGTGCCTTTTGGCAAAGGCCTCCTCCAACAATTTCCATTGAGTTCTATCCCTGGCGACCCTTCTCCAGAAAGGGCCTGCTGTTAATTTTAGTTCATCCTCCCATCTCTTGGGCTGTCTTCCCCTTTTCCTTTTCCCATCTCTGGGGTACCAGCATGTAACAATTTTACTCCACTTTTCCTGAGTGCTCCTTAGCATATGGCCTGTCCATCTCCATTTCAGTTGGTCTATCTTCGTTAGTACATCCATAACCTTCGTTTTGGCTCTTATAAAGGTGCTTTGTTTCTTTTCTTGCTTCTTGATACCTGTCATGCTTCTCTCCATCGCTCTTTGGCATCCTTGCAGCATGGCTCTATGATGTTTTGAGAGAGACCATGTTTCGCAGCCATATGTGATGCAGGGTAGAATGCAGGTATTGTAGACTCTCCGTTTTGTGCCCATACTGAGATCGGTGGCCTTCATAATTTCTTTGAGTGACCAGTATTTTTTCCATCCATTTGCAATCCGTTTTTTAACTTCTTTGTCTGTTTGATCAGTGTGGGAGATGATCTGACCCAAGTATATGTACTCCTCTACATATTCAAGCGGTTGCTTATTTATTGTAATTTCTCCTTTGTCTGAGTTTGTTAATAATTTTGTTTTGTTGATATTCATGGACAGTCCAATTTTCTCGCTTTCTCTATTTAGGTCTTGGATCATTTTCTCTAGTTTTTTAGGGTTTTCTTGGAAAAGGACTATGTCATCTGCAAATCTAAGGTGGTTAAGTCTTCGTCCATCTATGTTTAAACCAGCTTGGTCCCATTCCATCTTGCGAAATATATTCTCTAAGGTTGCTGAAAAAAGCTTGGGGGAGAGTGGGTCTCCCTGTCTAACCCCTCTCTTAATGTTGAAGGTCTCTCCCAAACCTTCTAATTGTATTCTTGCTTTGTTGTTTGAATATATAGTTTTGATTATGTTTAAATAATGAATGGGGATTCCTTGGTTTTCTAGACTTTCCCAAATAGCTTCGTGGCTTATACTATCGAAGGCCTTGGTATAGTCTATAAAGGCCATATACAAGGGTTTGTTATATTCTTTGTATTTTTCTATAATTTGTTTTACAGTATGTATATGGTCTATGGTGGCAAAGTGTTTTCTAAAGCCGGCCTGTTCTATTGGTTGATTTTCGTCTAATTTGGTGCTTATACGATCTAGGATGATCTTAGAAAAAACTTTATATATGTTGGACATTAAACTTATTGGTCTGTAATTACCTATGTCTTCTTTTGGACCTTTTTTGTATATAAGAATTATATGAGATGTTTCCCACTGTTCTGGTATATGTCCTGATATCATAATGTTATTGAAAATTTGAGTAAGAGCGGGAACCAGTTCATCCAATGTACCTTTTAGTATCTCATTTGTAATTTTATCTGGTCCTGGTGTTTTTTCTAGTTTTTGACTTAATATTGCTTTCCTGACTTCGTTGTGTAAAATTTCAGGTTCTCGGTCTGAGGAACATAAATTAGGTCTAGGGATGCTATAGGTTTTTCGATTGGCATTGTCATGGTTGGAATATAGATCCTGATAGAAGTTTGTGGCTACTTTGTTTATATCTTTTCGGTGTGTTATATAACAGTGATCATATTTCAAGCTTGGTATCCATGAGTTTGTTTCTCGTAGCTCTTTTAAAGCTTTTCTTGTTCCGCCAGTGGTTAAAATATGTTTTTCCAATGTTTGTAGTCTTGTTATTTTTCTATCCTTCCTGATACCTTCCTTAATTTCCTTACTCAGTTTGGTGATAAGTTGAATATTTTCTTTCCTCATTTTACTATTAAATAAATGTTTTCTTTCCTGAATTAACTGTAGTGTTTTCTCACTTAATCTGTATTTATGATTTGATGGTTTGCTTTTGTTGAAATTTGTAAGTTGGTTCTGCAATTTAGTGTAGTTTGCCTTAAGATCTTTTCCACCTGACTTCAGTATTTCCTTGTTTAGTATTGATAAGGAACCGGCGAAATATAAAAGACGTAATATGGGTTTAATATCCTTTACCGCCGGTCATGATTTCTTGTGGAAGAATCTTGGATTATTTGATGAATCTAAAAATTATTACACTGTCATCCAATCGAACTGAAAATTTGCATATCGATTTGATGTCCGTGGCAATGCATTCTTACATGCATTTGGGGTCACACACACATACACACACACACATCAAAAATATGCAAATTTATCTCTTGAGTACTTGCCCGAACATGTGCGAACGTGTACTAAATTATTGAAATCAATTGCTACAAAATAAAAGTTGATTGTTATTCCATAAAACAATTTATTTAATATTAATTGTTATTTAAAGGATTTTTAAAGAAAACTGCGTTTTTAAGGGTTTATTTTTTTGTATTTCGATAACAGAACCGATACTGACTTGCTGGTTGAGAATTAATACTAACATTGGTTCGCGTCTTTGATATACCTTAGTATACATTTATACTATCATTTTGGTGGTCCACGGAAAGGCGGCCGTAGCAACATGCATGAAGCAGCTGGTTGGGGTTTGGTGGCCCAGGGTTCAAGCAATTAATTTTTTTTAGTCGTGAATTCGAACGAAATTACGGACGTTACACGAAGTTATGGGATCAGACAGACAGACAGACAGACAGACGGACGGACGGACAAACGGATAGAATACGAAATTATTATTTTTAGTATCAGGGGCATCCAGTGAGTAAATTAAAACACGACTTGTACGTAAATTTTGAAAAAAATCGAAACAAAAATAAATATTTTATAATAATCCTATAAAAATACTACCGTACTTTTCAAATTTAAATATGTACTTATATTGCTTTAGATTAATTTCGATGATTTTTACAAAATAAATGTGTACGTAAAAATCATCCTTCAATATACCAGATAGTATGTAGTATATACCTATATACCTACTTGCATTTATAAGTGAAGTTTTCATGAGAAGGGTACTTCATATCTTTTTCATGTCATTTGTCTCTGTATATAAAAAGCCAACGATACGTATGCCCGTCTATCAAATAAATATTTAAACGAGTATCGCCTTGTAGTACTTGTCAACCTATCTTAGAATAGCTGGCAATCGTTATTTTATTTGTAAGTAGCTCGAAATAGTTGGAATATGGATTTTAATCATAACTTAAAGATTCTTGAGCCAGGTTGTCTCCTGTTTTCCAGAGCCTCTGCTGCTAGATCCGATATTTTTCTGGATGTCTTATAATATTGCCAAAATATTGCAGTACCCGGGTTTCTTTTTTTTTAAAATTTCTTTTCCTTTTTCATTCGTATCATCCCACTGTCAAGACCCAATCCATCCAGATTATTTTGAAAAGCTGTTTGTTGAATCTTTAAATTGCTTCAAATTAAATTAATTCAATCCCAATAATAATAATTTAGTTTCTTCTTCTTCAAATGAAGCAAATTTATTTTGTGGTAACATAATTATAATTAATATAAATTAACTTTGTTTAAACCACTTATTTATTGAAAAAAATCAACATGTTTCAAAGCCAATGGCTTCTTCATCAGGAAAACAAAAATAATAATAATAAATAATTTTGGCTTTGAAACATGTTGATTTTTTTCAATAAATAAGTGGTTTAAACAAAGTTAAACAACTAAATTATTATTAATATTAATAATAATTTAGTTGTTTGTCTGTCCGTTCTTCCATCTTAACTTTATGAAACGTATGCAACTTCTTTACAGTATAAAAGATTTTTTTCTTTTTTCTTTCTTTTTTTCTTTAAATTATTCTTTAGGAACCGACATATAAAAGTACTGTCATTTTTGACGGGTTTCAGCTAATTTCATATAAAAGTGCAGGGTATATACACCATAAGATATAGGTATATAGTCTCATTCTTCTTTCATTCACCTTCCTTAGAAGATGAACGAAAAAAGCAGTACGACACCGGGAGGCTGCGCAGTGACGATATATGTTGGGTGAGTAGAAAAAAATCTTGCACATGTAAGTCATGTAAGCCGTGCATTGTTTCGTTGTGTTGATGTTTACGGGTATAAACACCAACACATCGAAACAATGTGCCTCGTACGCACAACTTTCACATACTAATTTCATTTTTTTTCTTAAATGTAATAAGGTCTACGTAAATATCGATACGGTGGACAAATTATACAAGATAAATTAAAATATTGTTTTATTGTCATTTACAGATTAGTAATTAAAAAAAAATGCTTTTTAAAAAAGAGCACGTAACCTACATAGACCAATAACACAAATAAAAATGTTTAGTGCATACCAGTGAATTTTCATTTTTTGTTTGAAGATTTTACTTTAAGAAACAATTTTTTTAATACTAATAATGAATAAGAAATCGTCAAGAACTATATAATTCGTAGTTCGTAGGTAAATATTTAAACATATCTTACATTCATATATTATAATCATCATTTTATTATATTTACTTGTACGAAATCCAATCATGTTGCAGTTTACAGGAGTAATGAATCTCGGGACTAGTACGTAGTACTAGTAGTAGGTAGGTAGAGTCCATTCACTTTAGATGAGCCAATTGCATTAGTGCGAGTAATACTCTCTGTAACACGTAAATTGTCAAATTGTATTCTTTTTTTAAACCAACTTCAATAATATTTATATTTATTTGTTGCGTTGTCATTTACTCAAAAAAAGAATGATACGAGATTTTGTAAACGGACTGTTACTCACACTAATGCAAGTGGCTCATCTAAAGTGAACAGACTCTAATTTGCTTTTTTTTCTGATTTAATGTTTTGTCTTTTTTAGGAATATGAAAATAAGATCAATACTAAATTAAGGACTTATATTCATATTTATAAAAATGTTGCATACCTCTTTGAATTCTTTTTACCAATCCTACAAAATTTCGTGATTTTTTGTTGAAAATAATAATAATAATAATAGTTGAATTTGTTTCACTGTATACATGGAGAAAACTGTTGAAAATCGATTTACTAAATATTTTATCTTTGTCTCTGTTTATAAAGGTATATAATACACACTTTAAAAAAAATCATTAAAACAGATTATGTTATTATCTTTGTAAATTTGAATATGATATAATTTGGATATGGATACGGAAATGAATGTGATGAAAATGCCTTTGCCGTAATGATTGTAAATGATGATAGGGCTATAGCAGTTTCTGACCTCCATTGAAGTTTATTACTCTAGAAATTTCTTAAAAATCATCAAAAATACTTCCAAGGAAAATATAATATCGACAAATTCGCATAGTTACGCAGAAAAACTGAAACGCATTCATAGATGAACCATTGAGGTGCCGAGAAAAAATCCTGAAGCACGAAAGACACTATGAACTAGATATGTTTGGCAACCGCCTGTATTACATAATAAAAACACATGATCGCGTGATCGCACAGTTTCAATGCTTTTTTAGGAAAATTGTATCGCTTTTGTGGGGCAGGAAAGCAAAAAACTAAGGAAAGTACGAAAATAAGTAAATTCTATAGATTTATTACGAAAATTTATGACAGAATTCTTACCTTTTCGTAGCAGTTGAGAAGTAGTGTTTGGATTCTCGAGGTAGAAATGAAACGTTATAGGTTGACTTTCCAGCCTAAACTGGCATTTAACTTCAACAAATACCTAATATCTTATCCACGGGAGAATGTACGTAATAAATTTAATAAATACAAAGGTCTACAATACCGACATTACAGGGACGTGTAGTGGGAACATCGCAGCATGACTTTTACGTCACCAATTATTTGGAAAAAAATTCGGAATAAAACATATATTTCGTAAAACTTCTATCATAATTGTTGTCATCGTACTCATATTTTAAAATATTAAAATCTATAGCATAAATATTTGATTTTTATTTTTTTTTCCATTATATACGTTTACAAAAAAGTCTTGCTTCAATGTTCCCACTTCACTCGCCTGCCAACGTAGGGTACTTCTCCCCCTTACCTAGAATCCTAAATTACTGCAACGAAATCTCATCATACAATACCAGTATAGATATATTCTCAATGACACAAGTCCAGTTTAAAAAAGAAATAGACGAAATTATCTGTCACACAAAATTTTGTCTAGTGCACCACTTATTACCACTTTCCTTTTTGTATAAAACTTTCTGTTCCGTGTAAAAATACTTCCCAAATACATTAGTTCGTTCAATTGTTCGAAACATTCATTAAATCACTACGTTACACCATCACTCATATATCTTTCTCTAAAATTTTTTTTTATAATATATTGTATGAAGACTGTTGTCTGTTTAGTGCAGTTATCTGTAGATAGGTATATTATTACTTACTGTTATGAATAAAAGAGGTAAAATAATTGCAAAAAACATTGGGGATAAAATATAATTTACTCGAAATTTTTAAAATTATATGAGATTTGAATATTTAATAAAGATAGGTACATGCAAATTCTTTGGCATAAAAATATTAGTACAAGGATTTAACATAATAATTTAAATACATGATATTCTTACATTTTACGTTGCAAAAATGGCGGATTTGTAAAAGTTCGCAAAAAAGAAAAGGCTCGCGACCCGCGGCGCCAGGCCCGGCCGAGGAATATAAACATTCGCGTACCATTCGATACATTGAATGGCAGCGTAAAGAGGGTTGGTTGGCAAAATCTGAATATTATTATTCAATGTTTACCGCCGAAGGGCGATTTACGGTTACGACCTACCCTCGGTAAACCATCCCCGAGGGAAACATTTGGCCGCGGACAGGGCTGAATTATTCATTCGTGACAAATAAAGACATTACAGAACGTTTTCGCCGGCAGCTAATGTTAAGGACAGGGTTCTCAACCTTTTACAGTGATTGTGCAATGTACACTGTGAAACCGTGTTCCGTAAGAGTAGTCCGAGACAAGACTGAAGCTATGTGGCTAGATTCTTTCCGTATTTTATCGGTATTAGTATTACCCAGTAAATAAAGTTTTATCTCCAAACACTATTCAGTGTGATATAAAGGGAGAAAAAACTGAATGTATAATATTAAGCACACAAGAAAAGATCCAGACAGTGCCAGTGTAGCGTAATTTTTTCATTGGAGCCAATTCAACTTTCAAAAGCAGCATTACCAATTGGATGTACGATCACAGGTGTATGGGGTCATTTTTCTGAATGTTGACTAATAGTTTTCATAGTGCATAGTAGCCGTCTGCTAAAAATAATTATATGCTAGTTTGGTAGTTGGATTCTAAATGGTTTGAAAGTTTATTTCCTACAAGAAAAAACAACTTTTAAAGAGCAGATGAAAAATAAATGTTTAAAATCATATTAGCGTTAACTGGGAATGCATGAATAACATATACTTAAGCTAGGGGTGGTGATACCAATGGGCTATTCTTGTAGTCACTGGGAGTATGGAGAGGTTACTGGAAATACAGAGGGTCAACTGGAAATGTGTAGAACGTTCTCGAGGCATCGCGAAATCAACATGTTTTGTATAAAAGAGTGAGTGCGCGCACGGCGAGAGAGTTTATTTTAACAAGTGCGACATAGAAGTACACAGACAAAGTAGTGTGGCTTGTGTGACCAAGCGTCAGATATTCGGCGCGAGTACTTTCCTGCGAAACGGAGCAGAGATACCTAACAATAGAAAAAAAAAGTTCAGCGAATTTCAGCGATTCTGAAACGAAATTAGTGTGTAAAATATTATAAAAAAACATTAGGTATGTCTTAAAAAACAGTGTTCCGATTGAATTTGTGTCCAGTGACTTTGCGTATTAAATTAAATTTTAAATAACTTTAACTCCCATAGCCACGAGTCCGTTACAATATCTGAAATTATAATGGACACAGCATTTTCGAATTCATAAGAAAAAACATGAACACGGTCACTAAATATGAATACATGAAATGAGATTACCTTTTAGAAAAAAAACACGATGGAAATATTCAAACATGTACAGTGAAATGAAGTTGTGTAGTAAACTAACGGAGGTTATTAGGAATGTAAAAATATAATAACTTTCAAAGGGAAGCTAAAAATTTATGTGATGCTTACATTTGAATTAAAATTATAACGCGCGTTCATGAGGTATGCACCTATTTTTTGGTGTCTCTTGCAAAGTTTAATCGGGTGATTGACCTAGACCCAGTTGTTTCAAGTTCGATCAAAGTAAGCGATCGATTAAAGCATAGATTTTTACGAAAACGGATCGTCTGATTGGTGGAGATCGTAAAAATCTATGCTTTAAAAGAACTCTTACTTTAATCCAACTTGAAACAACCGGCCCTTAGGCGGTGGTTTCTTAAGCGACGATATACTCGTATTGGCATAGTAAAATTGCTATTTTCACATTATTTTCCCAATTCTTCGAAAAACATATTGGCTAATAAACAAAAACATTGATGATTATTTAGTGTACGTGTTTATCAAGCGAAACAATATCGCGCCTGAATAATATCATTGCGGTATTTGTACAACTAATAAGTACTTTCCGTTAAATTAAGTCAATTTAATTGAGCGTAAATGTTGATAATTGTTCCGTTATTTAGATTCACAGTAATAATAATAGTCGCAGAATCACGCGGGTGTGAGTCGCTTTTATCTAATACATTCAATTTCATTATGTGTCACTTAAAAAATCATTAACGCGATATTTATTTCTGATATAATTTTTTTTAATAATAACAAAAGTTGGTTGTAGAAACGGGAATCATAGGTTAATCCCAATTATAATAATATCGTTATCTGTCTGTCCGTCCGTCCAACTATCTGTACGTCCCCGTAACTTCGTGTAAAGTCCGTAACTTTTTTATTTTTATACAATTTATTTTTTATTTTTTTCATTTCTTTTTTTAATATTCTTTTTTTTTTCTTTTTCATATAAATAAATACTTATTCTTTAAAAACCGATATGTAAAAGTACCGTATAAAATAATAAGTAAGATTTCATATTTATGCGAATGTACTTTTTTTTCTTTAGCAACGAATGAATTTTTTTCTTTTCCTTTTTTATGTTCTTTTTTATATAAATAAATAAATGCTTATTCCTTAAAAACCGATATGTAAAAGTATCGTATAAAATAATAAGTAAGATTTTATATGTATGCGAATGTTCTTTTTTTCTTTAGCGAATTAATTTTTTTTTAAGAGTTACCTTTTTAGCACCGCTGACCGGATAGTGGATAATGCTGATTGACGATATATGTATCAGACAGGTGTAACAGAGCTAGTCAATTCTTTATAGGTAAATTTCTGCCTAAGTTATGAGTGCAAAATGTTCAAGCAATACTGTTCTAAGATCAATAATTAAAGTGATAAGGAAGTAATTTTGCATTTTTTTTTCAATATTTCCGACTAATCTTCTGAAAACGATGGAGTGTCATGACAGTAATTTACGTCAAATTTCTATTGAAAATTCACATACTTTAACGCAAGTAAAATAAAATGATTTAACAGAAATTTGAACTAGAATTTGTTGCAAGGTTTAGTTATTTTATTTGACTTGCGTTAAGGCAAAGGCATTTTTTATACTATAGTCCAACGTTTAACAGAACACACGCCAGAAATAAATTGAAAACTTTGAAGTCGCTTATTTCCATAGCTATTGATATTACGTCATTACATATTCTATTCATAATTAAGGCAGGAATCCACCTGTAAAGTATTGTGGACTAGCTCTGTTACACCAGGCAGTCGTAGTCCAGTGGGCACGATCCTTGCATGATATGTTGGGGGGTTCCGGGATCGATTTCAACTGAGGTCCAATACATTATGTATTTTTCTCAAGCCTGGATCTTTTTTTGATGTGTTTCGCTGCAGTAGTAGGGGCTCATGAAAAAAAAACTTTACAGTGTTACAACAGATCGTAGAGGTAGATTCCTTGGTCTTCTTGTAGTAGGAAATGCATCAAAATTTTCCATAAGTTGCGTCATAAAATCCTATGCAATATGTTTTATTTTTAAAAATAGCTCTTTAATAAAATTAATTACTACTTCAGTTATAGAGTAATAAATAAGTCATTCTTAACTGAAAAATATCAAGAACAGACTGTTATGCGATGTCCCAGTAAAGGGGGGAGAAGACGTAGTTACTTCTGTGATCCGATTTTGCAACAAACATACTGTTTACGCATCGCAATCAGGGAAATTCTCGTAAAGATGTTTCACAGAAAAATAATGTCATTAGTACCTTTGTCTTCTAAGTATTTCTCAGGCAGCTCGGATTTAAATCTGGAGAATCTAATGGGCTTATTTGTGATGCCAGAGTCTGAATTCCACCCTGAATAATTGAGGTGCGTTAAGTGTTCGCTGATGAGAGGAAAATAATTTGTCTTCCCTGGAAAGGGCATGCAAAAGACATCCGGGGATGTTCAAGACGGTGAGATAAGATGTGGATGTGAAATAACGTGTGGAACATCCACAGTAGCGGAGCTTTGAATGTTCAGCGGCTTACCTTTTTTTCACACATTTTACTCCTCACATCTCAACAGAATTTATTTAGCTTCACATTTCCTTTGTTCATTGTTAAAAACTTCAAACTAAATAATATAAAAAAGATTATAACAATATATAAACATTTTATTTCCATTTGTTTTAGATATATTCGAGTTTATAACGAGTAATGACTGACTGTTAGCAGCGTGCTACTTATCAATAAAAAAATCTTTTATTTATTGAGGGAAACCGATTACATTAATTACGTTTTTGTACATCAATATATATATATATAAAAAGAAACCCGTGTTTCCCTACCCGCCAAGTTTTCTTCACAACCAGATACTACCACCCCCTGGTGGTTATGGTGGTGGATAGCCCTTGGTGTCCCATTGAAAATGTGCGAGTTTGGTGTGGGTGGCTGAGCGTGGGTGGGAGTGGGTGAAGAAAATGTGCATTCTAGCACATAGTTTTATTAGGGGAAGGCCGCAAACACTTCAGATTGTTCCAGAATAGGCCCGCCGACTGTGTCGGTAAGTCTAGAAGGTTCCGGAAAAATCCACTATAGAAAGTTCTGGATGGAAAACGTTCTAGAAAATTCCCAAAAATTATATAAGTTTCCAAATTAAGTGTCGAAGTGTGCCGGTGAGTCAAGAATGTTTCAGAATGTCCAGTAAAGCTCTAGAAAGTTCTGGAAGGGGAGTGTTCTAGAAGATTCCTGAAAATTCTATAAGGCTCCAAACTAAGAGGTGAGTCGAGAAGGTTCCAGAAGGTTTGATAAAGGTCTATAAAATTCTGGTGGTGGAGTGTGTGATTCTATGAGGTTCCAGACTGTTAGACAAAGATCAAGAATGTTCTGGATAGAGAATGTTCTAGAAGATTCACGAAAGTTCTATAACGCTCCAAACAGTATTGCGGAGTGTGTCTGTGAGTCTAGAATGTTCCAGAATGTTCGATAAAGCTCTAGAAAGTTCTAGAAGGAGAACGTTCTAGAAGATTGACGAAAGTTCTGTAAGCTTCCAGACAAAGTGACGGAGTGTATATGTGACTCTATAAGGTTCCACAACGTTTGATAAAGTTTTAGAATGTTCTGGAAGGAGAACGTTGTAGAAGATTCTTTATTCTTCTAAAGAATGTTCTCTTACGTTCCAAAAAGTGTGGCCGAGAGTGACTGTGAGTCTGGAAGGTTCCAGAACGTTCATGAAGATTCTAGAATGCTTTATAAGATTCTAGAAAGACAAAGTTCAAGAAGGTTATAAAAGGTTCCAAACAGAGTGGCGGAGTGTGTCGGTGAACCTAGAAGGTTCTAAAACGTTCAATTAAGTTCTCGAATGTTCTGGAAGGAGAACGCTGTAGAAGATTTCCGAAAGATCTCTAACGTTCCAAACAGTGTGGCGGAGTGTGTCTGTGAGTCTAGAAGGTTCCAGAATGTGCATTAATGTTCTCGAATGCTTCAGAAGGTTCTGGAAGGAGAATGTTTTTAAAGGTTTTATAAGGTTCCAAAACGAGTGGCTGAGTTCATCGGTGAGTCTAGAAGTTTCCAGAAAATTTAGAGAAGGTTCCAGAATGCTCTAGAAAGTTCTGGATGGAGAGAGTTTCAGAAAGTTCTTTAAGGTTCCAAACTGAGTTGCAGAATGTGTCAGCGAGTTTTAAAGGTTCCGGAAAGTTCTAGAGGGTTCGATAATGCTCTAAAAATTTCTGGAAGGAGAAAGTTCTACAAGCTATCAGAAAGATCTATAAGGTTTCAAACTGAGTGGGTCTAGAGGTTCCAGAAAGAATTATAATACCTTAGAAGGTTCTGGAAAGGAAAAGTTCTAGAAGATTCCAGGAAGTTCTATAAGATTTCGGAATCCTCTAGAATGTTTTGGAAAGTTCTCTCTAGAGTGTTATGATTGTGCGCTAAAATATCTGTTGATATTTTGGCAAAGCGAAGACGGTCCAGCAAGGCAATCCAATCATAGGTGCTAAAACCAGCAAAAAAGAGACGTCAACACAATTCTATGCTTACCGAATTATGGTCCCGAGCGAAGTCGGGCCAACCAGCTAGTAATATAAATAAAAATATAGTTTGAGTTGACGTACATTAATTAAGAGTAAGTTTAATCATGAATGATAGTATGATCAAAAATATGAAAATCATAGAAATAGTAAAATAAAAACATAAATCTATCGGTTAATAGGTAATTTATAAGACACTGAAATGTTAGCTTTTCTTATCTCTAAATTAAAAATATGAGCAAACATATATATTTAATATTTTTTTAGATGCCTGTCTTATGTTTATATGCGATAAATTTAATCTCAATAACAACAGAAGATGCGCGATATATTTTTTTTTAAATTTTATTATTTTTCCATGATATTAAGGTCTGATGTATGAGCTACTTTTTGATTCTGATTTATGGTGGTCCAACATCAGAGCGTTATATGAATAATAAATGCAAATGTATACATATACATATATGTTGAAATAATATTGTTATATAATGTACCTATAACAGCCATATAACAGTAGTAACGGACAACAAAATTTAAATTTATTAATCAATTTTTTTTATCACACTATTTAAGCGACTGTACTACATTCGATGAAGTTACAGAAAATCAAACGCTTTAACAAATATTTAAAAGTCAATTATAGTCATAATTGATAAAATGTTGTCTGCCATATATAAAAGCACGCAAGCGTACCATCAAGTTACCTGTACATGGAATTTTTCAGCACATAAAATCTCTTGCTGCAGAAGAGGTCATGGAAATAACTCCAACAGTGTTTACCAAGACGATTCGGAAGACAGTCTAGGGGACAAATTTGTATAGTTTGCCGACGTATTTAAAACAGATGTCGGTACTGCTTTGGCAACAAAAAGCATGAGGCTCTGCAACTGCAATTTTATAGACTAGGAAAATTCATAAATGTTGTGTATCCCAAATGTCAAAATAGTCTTTACACATTTACTTGACTTTAATGATTGCGAATTACAGCGGAGAAATGTTTTTTTCGACATTTGACAAAAATTAAGTTATAGATCATGATGGGGCTAAATAACTTTACTTTCAATGAAATTCAACCAGAGAAACTGATTTCACTGGTGTTATCTCCACATTTTATTACCACAATTCGAGAACTGTTTATTTGTAAGAGTAGTCTTTTATTTCAAATTCCAAATCCAATCAACGGCCTCTTGATAACATTTGCAACAAACCGTATGATGTAGAAGGCTTAATCTAAGACCGCCTGTAAAGTGAAAGTGAAAAAGTTTTTCCCTGGAGTTATTTGATATCTATTTTCTCTCAGAAGAATGAACTAAAAAATAAATATAATCGGATTGCATTAAATGACAAAATGTACGCTTTAACGTGTTCTAAAATCAGAGTTGGAGAGAGTTCATATGATGGTGATAATCATTTTGGATATACGTATGATATCACATACGTGTTGTTTGATACATTTATCTATGTATATACTTATAGGTCGGCCATAATCAAAAGACCATTCCCTAGCTTTTTCCAGTAAGAGAAAACCGGGGGAAATTGCCTGGCAAGCCCTATTACAAGTCTCAATATGATATTCCAAATAAAAAAATATTTTTTAATTTTAAAAAAGGTTACTTACTCACTAGAAAAACTTATTTTGTGTTAATTTTTTGCATCGTAACAACACACATATTTTATGCGCACATTCTTTTGAATGCGGTCTAGTTATAGGTGACGTATAGTTAAAAAAGGAGAAGAAAAGGAGAAGAAAATTCAATAAAGTGTATGGCTATTTATTTTCCCGCTGTTCCGCACAATCATATACAAAAGCTGTAAAATGAATTTGGAAGATGCTACTGAAAATATTTTAGTGGTGAAAAAACATATAAAAGGTGTTAGAAATGATGATTTATACAAGTCAAATGCCATTAAAAAGTCAAAACATGAAAGCACCGAATATATTGCTCATCACGGAGATTATGTCTGACACTGTAGAGGAATTGTATTTGCATTCGGATGGATGTCTAGGCCAATACTAAAACTATGCAATAATTAAAACGTGTTTGACTTTGGTAGAAACTGGAAGATTAATGAAATTTTTTTACCATTTTCCAATAAGATTTTGAGTTAATTATAAAAATTGTGAAGAAAGCTGAAAGATTATCATTCAAAAAATATATCAAAATTCTAGAGACGATAGTGAAATCTGATTTCAAGAGAAATTTTACAGTTAAGATGGTCTCTTCAGAAGATATGATAAATGCAAGATCGTGGTGGCCTGATTTTTATAGAAAAGTGTTAACTCTGTTGAGACAACGAGCTAAACCACTCCACAAGAACTGAAAATAATTTTTTCTATTATTTTTTTTTTACTTCATATATTTAGTTTGAGTATTGCCACATTTTTTCTGGAGCAGTTGTCACTTGCTTCTTTACAAAAGGAACAATTCATCACACTTTTTATATGAGAACTGGTAAGTTTCCACCTACAATGCCCGATGCTCATAACCAAAGCGTATCCACTGGGACCGGTTCCAAAAAACAAATAAAATAAAGAATAATAAAAATTAAATCAAGTATATTGAGCCTTCTTCACAAGATTTTATCACCAAATAATAAGTTGTATGACTAGGAATTCCGGAAATTCACAAAAAATTGAGATTCAATAAAATAAAATTACTTATGTTACCATTTCAATGAATAAAATTTACTTCCTTGGTTCAATCTTGTGATTATTTTTAAAACAACCTAACTCCATTACAGTTTTTTCACAAAAATTATAAAAATAAGTAGGCCTTTCAAAGACCACCACCTGTGTTTCATCATAGTTATGAAAGGCTGAATTTTTTTAACTATACAGTTTATGTCAGGTGGGATTCAGTTTTTCTTAAATATTTTTGAACTTACTTTTATGCAATCCGCAATGTCGCAAGATGTAATTCCAATTACAATAATTTTCTTGTCTGCCTGTCGTTCCGTCCTGTCACCGTTACTAACGTCCGTAACTTTTTTGTAGTAAATTTTTTTATAGCAAACTTTGTATTTCGAAAAAAAAAATACTAACAAATTAAAAAAAAAAATTTTTGAGTTTTTTTTTCGATTTTTTTTTAAAAATAAAATAAATAAATAAAAGCTTACTACTTAGTAACCGACATGTAAAAGTACTGTCATTTTTGACGGGTTACGCTAGGTATATATTATAGTAAATAATAAAATTTACCGTTCAGCGATTTGACTACGCGTGGAGAGTTATCAAAGAATTCTGGAAAAATTGAAATTTCAAATTCAATGGGAAAATGCCACTTTTTTGTGATTGACTGTCGAATGGCAGATTGTTATCATCGACATTTAATAATAACAATTTATCTTCGGCATCAAAATAATTTAGCACTTTGTCATTGACAAGAGAACTCAATGTACGAGAGTTTGAGGGAATTTTATTTGTGAACAGGCAAAACGAAATAATGGAACATTTTACAGACGTGACCATTCTTTATATTTTTGGGTATTTTTATTTCGTAGATAAAAGTGTAACGCATATTTTTATGCAAAATATAATAAATGTATCAAGTTTATATAGTTTATGGAACATAAAGTTATTCTATGAATATAATATAATTTTATAGAACGTGCATAACTATGTCGTTAAATTTTCATGCTTTTTCTCATTATTAGATTATTTTAAAGACATTGTTTGAATTGGTAAAATTGGTTTGCATTTTTAATTTTAAAAGTTTAATATTTTTTGAATAAATTTTATTTAAATTAAGATATATTATAGACATCTCATAAAGACGAAGATTTTTAAACTCGGTGTGGAAGTCTTTTTGGGTGTTTATAAGGCTGACGATCTATCGTACGGCTGGATTAAGTGATCACTTTACACAGTGTAACGTTCACCAATTCCACCCATGATTGATTACCATATCTAACAATTTTTTGGAAGTTGTATATACACATTGTCACGAGACGTTCCTTTGGAAGGCAAATGAGAACACTGGAAATTAATAAATTAATTGCCGATTTATTATTTTATGTCATCTGAAAAATTCAGTCCCTTTAAAACACGTCATATAAAATAATAAAAACCTTCCAATACGATTGAAAAACATTGGAATTGGAATTCATGCATAGTTTTATAATTTTGTTTAATTAATATTGAAACGAATGAATTTTTCTTAATCGATATAAGTAAATAAGTAGGAAATATTGAAAAAAATGCTAACTTTAATATTTCATAACTCCATAACTATTGAACAAAGTCAAATAAAATAATAAAAACCTTCCATTTCCAATTGGAAAACATTGCAATTGGAATTTCGGCAGGGTTTTTATCATTTTGTTTAACTGGTATTGAAATTAATGAATTTTTCTCAATCGATATAAGTTTCTGAAAAGATAGTTCATCATTTTTTAAAAATAATTCAGAAATATTAAAAAAAGCTTATTTAGATATTGCATAACTCCATAACTACGATAGATTGATTCTAAGGTCATGGCTGCTTGAAAATTTTCGACTTATAATCAAGGCAGGAATTTAGTCCTGCGAGATTATTAATATTTTCAAAATAACCTTGCATACTTATAATTACATTTTAGTACGTAATCATTTCACCTTTTCCCCAATTCACGTAGTTACAAAGTTTATAAATTTTGTATAATAAATTAGTCAACCAGACATAAAATGCAAGATACTGAAAGTATCGTTCAAAATTAGTAAATGTGAAATAGTAGTATAAAGATTCTATGGTTGATTCTAAGGTTTATGATAGGAAGTCAGAAAAAGCGAGAAAGAAATCAAAGATCAGCAGTGAAGATGAAGAAAATGCAATACTTTTAGTATGTCACTTTTGTTTTATACTTAAATAAAATCCATATATCGATGTATCGAAATATTAAACTTCTTATTTATAAAATTGTATTAAACCTGTCTTTTAACTTACATTGAACAATTTCGTTTTGTCCGTTTTTTTTAGAAACTTTAATGCGATACTCATACGACATTTATGCGTATTTTGATATTCTACATAAAATGTACATATTTATCAATTTGTTGTCTCAATTTATACATTTTTTATTAAGCTGAATTTTCTTGAAATTCAGAGCGTAAATCGCGTGATGGGTATGTTTTACAAGTTTTTGTACAATATTTGTTCTATTTATTGAAACAAATATAATATATATACTTATTTATTTAAAAAAAATAATTAATCAATAATAAATACAGAAAAATCAAATCCACGGAAAAATATTTGGCTGCTACTGAGATTCGAACCATGGATCTCCTCCTATCCGGGGCAGGCGCGTTATCCAATTACGCTATAGCGACCTCTTACATTTCCGTGAATATATGGACCATATCTGTATGTCTCATTTATTAATTGATTAACATATTATCCATTAGAGCAATCCACTTTTTCTTGTATGGTAGGTAAAAATTAGTTTGCATAACTGCCGCTAGGGGACGCCAAAATTAAGCGTTTTATATACACATGTATTATATTCAAGAATACATTTTTACTATCAAGATGCAATTTTTCAGAACAAAGTTCTGTGAAATTGAAAACCAAATTAATTAATCAATTAGAAAGACATACAGAATAATCAAATCCACGAAAAAATAATAATTTATTGAATTTTGGATGACGGCCCTGTTAATGGCCGTTCAAAAAGCGAAGAGCGTGCCTGAGAAGAAATATGAAAGTGGACCAGTCAGAAATGAATGATGTGCCGGGACAGAAGAGTATGGCATTACATCTGCCTATCCCCGTGGGAAAAGAGTGGCATAGTGAATTATTTAGTAAGTTACTTGTCAATTACGGTTAAAACGTGAGCATACAGTCTGTAAGCACAGTGTAGGTACTGAGGTGTTGGATAAATATATACCTACGATAGTGTGAAAATGAAATTATAGTGTAATGCTAATGTATGGGCTGAAAATCAGCCTACTTTAATAAACCGCCCTAGATTGATGTGGAACGCGTATGTTGATTCCACTCTGAATTTCATTACTTTAATATTTTTTTTTATAGTAAGTACCCCTATTTCAACCCACATCTAACAAACCTCGCGCCCAAAAACTTCCGGTTTCACCAGGTCGAGATGAGCGTGACTGATAAGATAAGGGAAGGGTCGCGCATGGAACAAATGTGTGGTGAAAGGAAGGTTGGAATGATATATAAGGGAGGATACAAGGTGTTAGGGGCGACACCATAGAAAATAGAACGATCAGAAAAAAATAAAATTTTAAGATAAAAATAATTTGACAAAAACCTCCATACTTACTCAGCTTTTGTATTTAATTTTAAACTAGTTTAATTACAAAATGTTTCACAAAATAAAATAAAAAACATGTAAAAATAATATAAGATTGTATACAAGAGGAAGAAAATTATTTGTTACCGCAGAATAAATTTGTTAAACGAATTTATTAAATCATATACCTAAGTGTGAATGACAGTTAGTAATAACAGCAGAAAAAATCTATTACATATAAAAAATTGATAACAGTAAGGCACGAGAATAATATTTAAAAAGAGTATTTTTAAAGTTATATCCATCATTTATATATATTTTTAGTTGTATTTTTTTTTGTAATTTACTGTTATTTTTTACAATTTAAATATTGGTAGATGTCAGGCGCGTGCAGCTAATACACTGAAATAAGCGGCACCTACGTATATTTTGGGAAAAATAATATAAAATATTTTAATTTAGAATGTGGGTCTTTCCGCAAACCATTTATATTTTAATCTTAATAAAAAATATATTGTGACTTTTTTATTAAAATTTAGAATGAAATGTAAAATTAAAATGGTGATCGGAAACCGGTTGCTCAAATATATTATACTAGCCGTCAACCTGTAAAAATCACGGGACATAATAATAATTGATAATGATCATTTCGCCTAACGTAAGCGGCGCGCTGATTGCGGATATTCATCATCAGTGTTGTTGTTGTTATTCCAGCCTAATTTCAGCGAGAAATAAGTATAGTTGATAACAAATAATTACAAAATAATGATCCTTACAAATTTCATTTTTATGAATAATTGCTTCTATTCTCTCCACCAAAATCCCATAATATAAAAATAGTATTATGATTGTACTGGCCAAGCCGTGCGTCATAAATTACTTATGGCGGCATATGTCCAGAATCGTTATTTGATGATGGGCATATTACACAACGCTGTTGCGCAACTTTAAATACAACGAAATTTGTTGAAAAATTGCCCTAAAAGCTCACTCCGCAGGCGGCCGCGACGAGATGGTTCGGGATAATAAATTTCATAGCGAAAAATTTTTCAGGGGTGCAGTGGAACAGCAGGGATTTAAAATAATATTACAAAGCTTTTTAAAAAGAAAATAGCGATAGTAGAACGAGTTTAAAAATGAATTCAGCTTGGTATGCTAATGGGTTATATTAAAAAATATATATGAGCATGTGTAAAACATAATATTTGAGTGTGTTTAATGTAAAAAAAAACAATAATAATTTGAAAAAATAGAGTGGCAAAATATTAAAAAATATGCAAGGGTGAAACACACTCACAGGGTAAACCTAACTGGAACATCAATCCACAATTTTCACTGATCGTCACTCGAGAATATTCCACTTTTCTGTGGAACACTTACTTACGCCATTTCTATTTCACTGATTTATTATTAGGGTATTCCAAATGCAGGCAGGTACTATTTATTCGTAAGTTGTCTATGTTTGCTCGTACTGTATATATAATATAAAAGGGAATGTTATTTCTCGAATGTTCTGGTATAATATCGTGACTTCTATCGATTTGTAATATAATTCAGACAGTGTTCAAAATGATATATTTTTTTAAATTCTTTCAGAACTTTTGCATATAATTAGGTGCTTTAATTAACATCAAACTAAACTAAATTTTTAACACATTTTTATTTATTTTGTAACTACTATCAGCCACAGTAATTAATATTACTCTAATTGTATATTATTGTATAGTGTATTAAACTGTAATCACAGTTATTAAATATCACTATTATGAAAGGGATAGCTCCTCTCGAGACTAAAATATTAACAAAATAATTGAAGTGTGTGTATTGCAATGATTAATATGGTGTAAATTATGTTACAACGCAAATTAATTGCTAATGTCAACAAATAATACGCCTACTAATAATATCTTGAGACATCTATTGTCCTTCCCATGACAAAGTATACATTGATTTTGTAGCTGGTAACGATATCTCTATTTTGTCACGTGTCGTGGCTAGGGAGGCTAGGTCATCTTGCACACCTGCGCACTTCGCGGCCGGCTTCAAATGTCAACGCGACAAAAACAGCAACAACTCCGCGCCGGTCGTATTTATATCTGAAAATGCTGGTATTTCGTACTTTATGGATTATTCTAGTGTTTAAGAGAAGATTCTCGTGGGTTTCTAGGCTTTGAGGCTTTTCTAGGTGTTTCTCGAAGATTGTAGCTCACCTAGGCCGTTCTCGTTGTGACAAGTGACATACGAGTGTATAATTCTTTTTAGCATCTCCATACAATATTTTAATTTTATTACCAGTGGAACATAAATATTATACAATATTCCAACCCATAAATATACACTTTACAAAGATTTCCATACACGTTTTCCATATAAATAGCTTCGTTTCTGTGAGTCTGCTATAATTTATCTTACTTAATAATAATCCCTCTGTGAACAAAATCTAGTAGTTGTGTTCTCAAAACATTCATATTAAAATATTGTATTAAAAAAATATTACATTTATACATTTTTAAAATCTGCAATACCTAATATACGATGTACGATTCTTGGATACATTTCGATAGAAATGCTACCTCCTCACAATTCAAAGGATTGCACCTCTGTTCCTATGATGTAGCTAATGATATATAAGAGATGATGAATGAGAAGATATATGGCTGTACCAAATAGCTAGTACGCCGTTTCTCCACAGGGGTAGACAGAGAGGATACAACGCTGCACCCTTGGATTCATTCTGTACTTTCATACATCTTCCCATGCAAACTATTCGGTTACTGACAATACTCCTGTATTATTTGCTTACACGCCTTTAATAATACGTAGACAAAAACAAAATGGTTGTCCTATACATTTTAATCATAGCGTTCACGTTCAATTAAGTTTCTATTAATTGATTTACCTCAAAACCCTCAAGGTTAGCACTTTACGAATAATATGAATGGATTCTCAATCTTCAATACTGTGAATGCCAAGTACACGCAGCCTTCATAAATTTCTAGTTAAAGTTCAAAATCGTTTTTGCCTCCAAGAATTTCGTTTTTTGTTGGCGACACAAAAGAGTATTTTAAAGTTTTTATAAGAAATGCTTAACAAGTTAAGAAATTCCAACAATAAGAATTCAACAAATAATTCGGATGGTATGGAAAATACCACATTTAACTTTCCACAAAAAAAAAATGAAACGAAATCCCGAATTCAATTTTAACAAAAATATAAGAGCGCCTAGTGATGAAATGGATTAGTGATGAAAAATATAAGTTGGTTCAATTGGGATTTCATCATTATTAAATTGAAACATTTGTTAATAATTTCTTACAATATTTTACATGAGAGGTGAATAACTATTGATATTAGGAGTAGGTATACAGTTTATCTTATTGCTAGTAGCAAAAACTTTAGAAGAGTCTTTTTCATTCAATTTTAAATCGAAAATATTCTTATACTTAAGGAGATGTTTTATTTTGTTAAAACTACCTTTACTAATAAGTAGTGAAGTAGGAGCTGATGGTACATGCAATATCTGCAAGTTCCTCTACAATTCTGTTCATGTTTTCAAATTGTTTAAATATTATTATTCCTTACTTTTTGAAAAACCTGATGGTAAGAATAAGTTGTGAACTATACCATGGTAGTGAACAAAACAGTAAGGAGAACCTTAAAATTCGATAGATTTTGAGATGCTCTTGATGAAATGATGATGAAAAGGAAGAGATGATCTTGTTTCATCAGAATTAAAAAATTCATCAGAATAAAAAAATAAAAAACAGAAAAAAAAAAAAAAAAAAAAAAAGAAAAAGAAAAAAAAAACGAATTTTAATGGTGTGAAGTATTGGAGCAATTTTGAATCTTCTACAAGTGCTCAGAATTTTATTTATAGTGCGGTTTTTTTACTTTTGTACATATAGGCCTTTTAACTAAAAATATTTGTTATTTATTAACATTTATAAATACATCACTTATGTCTAATTAAGTAATAGAATTGATAAAATTGTAAACTCTAAAATTAATGACGTGATACCAGGTGAAGTACCTACATTATCGAGTTGAGTTGTATTATAAACATTAAATTTTGTAAAAAAGTGAAATTGAATATTTATCTGAAAGAAAATATTAACGTTTGATAATATGATAAAAATTATGTTTGGAATATTACGAGATAAATATTTTATTTCCATTTAATTCGTAGACATTCTAGTTAAGTGCAGCTTATTTTTAAAAATAAGCTCTACTTAAGAATAACTTACTTAGCAATTTGGTACTGACTGAATGCTACTGCGTGCTTCTTATTAATAAAAAAAAATTCCAATTAACAGAGGGAGATTGTTTATATTATGTACTTGTACATTATACAAATAAAAATATAATTTAATCAGGCATTGATTAAGTGTATGGTAATAATCGTATGAACAAAAGTAAGAAAAGCATAGACAACATAAATAATTTTCATAAACACTTATCCATCTCTAAATAAAAATCAGAAAGTATTCACATATATTATATATTTTATCTATACCTAGAAAACTCAATGTCTGTCTGTTTGTCTGTCTGTTCTATATACAAATCCGCATCGTTTTTCCGATTAGATTCAATTTTTGCATACTTATGCTTAGAAACCCGGCGGGAAACAAAGGCAACCTTTTCCCCCTATTCTCATACCCCTTCCCCTCCCCCTGATATATTTTCGATTCCTTATCTGTACCGTTTGACCGATCGGACTCAAAATTTGGAAACTTATTCTTTAAGACTCGGCGAGTAACATAGGCGATATTTCTTCCCTATTCTCATACCCCTTCTCCTCCTGCTGATATATTTTCGATGCAAATCTATACCGTTCGAATAAAACCTTTGTTTCCCCCCACAAATTTATTTTCAACTTAATCCTTAACCCGTACAACGCCGGGTATGAACAACTTTATTTAGCTATATTAATGAGCGATTTGAGATTTTTAAGTTTTTTTTAATTTTTATCCGGTACTAAGATATTGTCAATGTTGTGAAGCATTGGAGCAATTTTGAATTATTCTAAAAGTACGTTTATAAAAAAAAACGTCGAGCCCTTTCTACACAAACTACGCATCTTATTTCATGATCGCCAAATCTCAGGCCATTGGTCAAGTTGATGCTTGCAGTATGGCGGGCCAAGATTTTGATAACTTCCTTTTACAAAATTTTGTCGGAGTTTATTAAATATTTTTGATATTACATATTTAATGTCTTTTGACCATATTTATTAGTATCCTTCGGTATGAGCAGTCCTTTCTAAGTCTTTCAAGTATTTTTTAAATTTCAATTATAAAAAGTAGGCACTTTATTTGATCATCAAATCTTACTCAACAAATAAATAAATACCAAAAATTTAATTTTCTTAATCTTTTAAAATTAAATAAGAAAGATTATAGGATTTTTAATTAAATTGAATATTTTCATAATAAATTAACATTGAATTGATATCATCAAAAAAAATTGCAATGAATATTGGTTTTTATGCTAGATTAAGGCAATTGTTTGGCAAATTGAGTGAAATTTACCCCTTTTCTCATATCGTCTCTTTTTTTTTACATCACATTTTTATACGGAAAATTTTAAATTAAAATTTATTTATCATATTTCATTTAATACGTACATTGTACTAAAATGGAAAAAACATAATTATTAAATTAATCAATAAATAACTAAACCATCGGTGTTTTATTAATGATGAAAATTGCTCCGATTTGTGGGCTTTATATGATTGGGTGAGCTTTGTATGACTTTACGGCATAATTATAATAAATTAAACGATAATTCTTATTTATTAAAATTATTAGAAAATCTGTCAGGTAGTTAGCGTACAATTTATGCATTAAGAACATTTTTTGTATGGTTTTTTAAACCCTTTTTAGGGTAGTCATAGTCAAAAAATTTTAATTATATAATATTATTATTTTCTTATAAAAAAAATTAAAAACTTATTCTAAATTCCTGATTTTCAGCTAATTTAAATCAAGACGCAACATATTTCAGAGAATATGCAGGACCTCAAAATAAAAAATCAAAGATAAATAAGAAATGAGAAAACTTAAAAATATAAAACTAAATATTAACGTCACTAAGGCGCATGTACGGAAAATTTTCGATAGAGTGAGAAATCATTTAATACTGCCGTAAATTTAATTCTGACTGTAGCGTGGTAGATAGAATAAAGAAAGGATCACTGAGGTGGTTTGGCCATGTGGAACGGATGAGTGAGGAAAATATGGCAAAGAAAATTTATGAGAAAGACCCGGCATGACCAGATAAATAAAATATTGGCGAATGGCTCTGTTAGAAGCTTTAACAAACGAACAGCATACATAAGAAGATGTATGAAAGTGGACGAAGCAAAAGTGGTATGCCAGGACAGAAGAGTGTGGCATTCTATTTTGTCTGCCTACCCTTCTGGGAATCGGTGTGGTGGTTAGATAATTTGATTTTTAATATGTTGTATCATGATGAAGGGATCATTGGCTCCGAAACATGTTGTTATTTAAATAAATTAGTGATTTAAACAGTGTTCTCTTTTTAATATTGAAATAATGTTACCACAAAGTCATTATGCAGTTATTGAAGAAATTTAAATAAGATTATTTTCGTACTGGCTCACTTAACAAGGCAATTACACTATTTAGTGCTATTAAGATGAGATTAAAGTGCTTTACTTATTAATTAGTACCGCAAGTTTTGAAGGCAGGTGTCATAAGTGGTTCAAAATGAATTATCATAAGTGTATTCTACGTTTACAAAATATAAGTGTGGAACAATTAATTTAAATTTAACTGTTGTAACGCCTTTGCCAAAATTGATTATCATTTTATTATTCAAACGATATCCGTCGTTCATTGAAATGTCAAAAAATACACTAAAAACTCTCCGCATTCAATAAATTGCTAAAGTGTTAACACGAATTGTTTTCAAATGAAATTTGACGTCATGTATTATAAATATGAATTGTAAATACACGACAAAATGAAGTTTGCATTTATTATACAATTTTATATTTGTGATGAAAATAATTGATTTCATAAGGGTTGCGAAATAAGGACAGATAGTAGTTTAGTTTAATTAGATAGTGTTTCATTAACAGTTTTTGCCGACGAGAAATGTGATGTTAATTCGATATAGGAAAATATGAGACTCATGAGTGACATTAATGAACCGGGTGAGAAGTATGTAACGTAAGCGATAAGGGTTACCCTCGGCAAGAAACACTCACTTCTGCATATAAATAGAAAGATCTCAATTTAGCTTTCTTGCAAATGCTAGACGATGGACTACTCAAACATGTCTTTTAGATTATTTTGATGGGAATTGGTATGGCAGGTACTACTTTTGATTATCATATACTGAAATAGCACAAGACACGATGCGAATATATTCCTACGGTGCCCCCTCTTGCCAGATTATTTATTACATTTTTAATATTAATAAATAAATAATTTATTTATAAATAACTAAGCTATAATTGAGGAGAAAAACATTGTACATAGTTGACAAAAATAGATGATGAGGTGTTTGATATGATTATCTGGCCAATACTTAATTTTACAATTAATACTTGGTCTTATTAAAATGTTTGTGTATCTAAATATATTTCATCAAAATCAGTTACAAATATATTACCCTCAATTTTGCCAAATGTTTTAGTACGGTTTTGTTTCTGTACTCAAAATATTTTTTTTTTATATATATTTACACTTACATTTATTTTACATTTACATATATATATATAATTTACATTTACATACATAAATAAATGAGTGAGTGGCATCGGTGTTAGTTGGATATTACCACTCCACAAGCTCGTAGGTATTGGAGTGTACATTATATTTGTTTCAAATTAGGCATATAATTTGCATCCTACATTTTTCTATGAGTGTAAAATAATTAAAGTTAAAGAAATAAATTTCGTTTTTGTGCATTTTTTTAAATAGTACCTATTTTAAGTTTTCAAGAATTTCTCTACCAATAACGCAAAATTTTCTAAATCTTCCCTTTTTTACTTAGAAACCAGAGCAACAACTGTGATTGAAATTTGTTTTAAACATTGTTCTAATGTGCGAAAATTGATAAGATTTTAGATGCCATAAGAGTGTTATAGATGTAAATTTTAGAAAGTGTATGGTGTTTGTTCATAGCTCGTTCTTGTTCTAGGGTTGTCAATAATTGTTGTCTTGGGAATATTCTTGTTGGGTGAGGGTAAAAAGATAATAATATATATTGATTGTAATGAAAAAAGCGGACAGTCCGATGTGTGAGTGTGGTTCGGAGGAGGAGACTCTTGATCACATATTTTTTGTCTGCCCATTACGGAACTTCAATATCCTTTACAGTGAGCTGATTGAGGCTTTATTTCAACTCCCAATCAATATTTGTCATCTTCTCGCTATTAACTCACCTAATCTGATAACTATAATATCAAAATTTTTATTAGAAAATGACATAAATATATAATTAATCATACTCTTTCTTAGCAACATTTTATGCGTATCATGTAAAATGGCACGAATTGCTCTTTAAAGGCGGATTGCCTAATTTTAAGAAAAAGAAGAATTTAATGAAAAAATTATCATTGCAATACAGTAATATCTTTTATCTAATTTATCTAATTATGCATGCATGATGTGTAGTATAGTTTAACATTAATGTCATATGAATCCAATTGGATAATTTTAAAAATAAAATGTAGAATTTATTTAAATTTTAAACCCCTCAACCAGTTAACATGTACTGTAGGTAATAACCAACATTTTTCCTGTGGTTTTTGGTGGTCTTGGATTGACCGCTTCTTTTTTTTTTTTTTCTTTTTTTCTTTTCTTTCTTTCATCCATACTCTTAAAAATCTGATCAAATTTCGTCCGAAGAACTCAAGTTTAACTCAAAATTCACAATATATATATATATATATATATAATATATATAAAGAAACCCGTGTTCCCCTACCCACCAAGTTTTCTTCACAACCAGACAATACCATCCCCTGGTGGTTATAGTGGTAGATAGCCCTTGGTGTCACATTGAAAGTAAGCGAGTTTGGTGGGGGTGGCTGGGCGTGGGTGGGTGTGGGTAACGAAGATGTGCTTTTTACTTCCTTTCTTTTAACTCGTGGCGTCTGTTTACTTGTTTCCTTGACGAAAAAACTTTGGATCGATTTTTAAACCGTGATCCAATCGAGCTGAAACTTTGCAAGCAGACTCGTGGCGACGATCAAAAAGATCTATTAAATTTTCATTAAAAAAATATATAGTATAATTTTGGATTTTTCATTTTCTTTTCCAGAATGACTTTTACGTTACCATACAGTTTGAAATAAAATTGAAATAAAACATATAGGTATCTCGTAATACTCCTATCATAATAATTAAAATAGTATTCATATTTAAATATGAATATATCGTAATATTCTCTCAGATAAATATTTAATTTATATTTTTTTTCCAAATGTATGGTTACATTTACGAAAAAGTCATGCTTCAATGTTCTTACTGCACGCCCCTAGTAATTAGGGAATAATCGAATTTTTACATTTCGTGCTGATGTTCTCTCAGCACAAAGACTTTACAGTAATAATAAATAACGGGACTATTAAAAATTTGGAAAAATAGCGAAATTCAATATTTAAAACTTAACTCGATTTTATAATTTCAATTTTTTGATGTAATTATTTCGGGCCTTTTTATGTGTTGAATATAAATTTGATATTAAGCATCATCTACATTTTATGGAAACCCTGAGTGCAGACTGCAAGTACGAGTATATTACGTATGATTGATGAAACAGAATTAATGGTTGTTTAATTACGCTCGATTGAAATGAAAATTGAATGCGATGTTAAAAAGTTATAATCCTTTGAAAAGCTCATAGATTTAGATTGATTAATTTGCTAGTATTATTGTTAAATCGTGCTCTGATGAATTTTCGAGTAATTTGTATTACAAAGTCCCATTATTACGTATGGCGAAAGGGTTTAAATAAAACTTTGACCAATAATTTCCTTTCCTTGGAAATCGTTAAAACTTTTATACATCAGAACACTCGAGATTGAACACTCATGGAAGAAAATCACTCGCAAAATTACAAAGACTGCTATGACTTTTAGACTGCGCTCTATTAATAATTAAAAGTGTATTCTCTGGCCGCCCGGCGGCGTATTAATTATAGCTACGCTGAGCCCAGCACCCGCGCTCCTGACTTTCGAGATGGGCGCATGCTAAATTGTTTTTTGAGATTCTAAGTAATAAACGTTTACTCTACTAAAAATAATCTGTGCTA
The DNA here is from genome assembly GCA_016648135.1 of Agrypnia vestita. Lineage (NCBI taxonomy): Eukaryota > Metazoa > Arthropoda > Insecta > Trichoptera > Phryganeidae > Agrypnia > Agrypnia vestita. Next base: position 30,862 of record JADDOH010014028.1, on the reverse strand, counting down.
TTATGAAAATATAAATATTGGTATGTCAGATCTTTACCCCAACACTCAAAAGACGAAAATTAAATAAAAAATAAACGAGACGTAGGTATACGTCGGTATTCGGTGTTCGTCGTACTTAAAAAAGAAGATTTGTATATTTTCACGAATCTCTCTCACAGTAAATTTTGTTTTGCGACGTCTGATTTCTCTGGTCTGGTCTGACAGCTGCCCTTCGCCGTAAACGTAACCTCACAATATTCATGTTTCGACTAAAATTACACGAAATAACTACTAATGCTGTATTTAAAGCTCATAGAAAAAAGATTATCTCATAAGTATGCGCTGATGTAAAATTATGGCAAAATTGTCATTGTTACGTTGGACCTTAGAAAAGAAAAATATTGTTGGACTCCACTTATATTTGACGTTTGACGGATAACCATCATGTACGTATTTCTCCTTCTGATCACACCATCGACTTATATCGACGTCTCGTTTTTTTATATTTTTGCCTATTAAGTGTTGGGATAAAGGTCTGGCATCCCAATATTGCTGTTTTCAGAATAGCACAGAATATGCCTCAGACAAACTTTTGATATTGTTAAACATAAAAGAGAAATAATATTTTGAATAATATAATACTGACATAATTCATCATTACATCATAAATCTTTACAAGTAATATTAACCCACCCAACTCACCTGTCATAAGTTTCTATGTAGTAGTCATATAAATTTAATATTCCATCTGTCTCATTTTATATATTTTGGGAGTTCAATATAGAAATTCATACAAATAGATGGGATCCTTTTCTTAATTTATTAATTCGATTCCAGAAAATTTTCAGACAATATCTTTATTTAATATTTTAGTATGGAGAACCGTTTTCAGCTTGTAGATTAAATTATGTTTCAATTGGTCGGTTTTGGTTTTGTGTATGCATAATACATAATCTTCTCATACGTTACGATTTGATACAATGCCAATTCTAGTGAAGGTTCATAAACCGTTTTAGTGGGAGTACCACAGTGTTCTTTGAATTAGCCTTAAATGCTTTAGGAAGTTAAATTAACAATAGTAAGAGTTAATTGTTAATTCGAGTATTTAGTAAATATTTGGGATGGTAAAAATTTATTAACAAATTTTTATTGCTTCGTTTTCATATTAATCGGACGTAGTTTTTTTGAAAAAGTCCAACCCAAAAGGCATGGAATTGAGAAAACGGCTTCTAAAAATTTGAATCTTTAAAAATCTTATACATTGAAATTTAATTTATTTTTGGATATTTTATGCAAAGGGCTCATTGTTCAGATATTTTTTATTGTTTTTAATGAACAAGAAAAACTTTTTTTACGAAGATTTGACGTGTTTGACAGGCCGGATTGACAGGTACAAAATATCCAAATGTACAAAAAACAGTACTTATTTTGCTGTATGTGGATTGGATATATTTTACTAAGTAGGAATGATATGATTAAATTCCAGCTTTTTAAACTGTGCAACCAGGATTTATTCTATAAAATTTTAATACACATTTAAGTATAAGTATGTTTGTTTGTTTAATCAATTGTAATTTTTATTATAATTTTTTTCTTGTATAAAAAAATATTAATTTTTTTGGATAAAAAAGCATTTAATTATCTTGGGTGCTAATTTAATTAATATAAAAGTTTTTTGAGTTAGTGATGGCCGTGTTGTGGGTAAGATAAATATTGAATTTACAAAAAAATTAAGCATTTAGGGTTTGGACGTTTTCAGCTATATTGAGCTGTCCAAACTAGTGCACAACTCATTTTTATCATTCAGTGGGTTGAAAGCTTTCAGCAGAACTACGTCCAATTATGCGCATCATAACTATATTGTCTTTCATGTTTGACTTCTGTGTTTCCATGTATACTCATCCCTCTTTTATTTTGTTTTTTTTTTTTGCGCGGTAGATACGTTTTACGTTAAAATTCCGCGTGAAATAAAATAACGTAAATCGAGGCATATGACGCGTAAATCGAGACTAACAGTTTATTTAAAATAGGGAAGTAGATTCCAAAAAAAGTATGTTTATAAAAATAAGTAAGTGAAAAAATATTTTTATAAAATATGTTGCTTTATTAGTTCAAAATATGTTAATAATCATACATAATTTAAAACAGAACTCATATCCAGCTGTAGATTCTTCTGTTATAATCCTGTTTAAATAAATACTCTGTAATATCCTTTGCGTATTATTTTTTGATAAATTCTCATAAACTTCTTCACTCATTTTAAGGTCTCGGTGAAATGTAACATCAATAAGTAAATCGATTATTAAAACCGATATTTTAGAAATAAATCTGTTTCGTTTTTATTTATTTATTTATTTTCAAATCATTCCATTGTTGTCAGTTACCATATTAATAAATTCATCTTCGTTACAAAATTCTAAATTTAACAGTCATTTTCTCAATGCAAAATGTTTTGTCCCAACCACGTAAAAGTAAAACCGCACAAAATGGATACTGAGTAAATCGATGATTGAATGTATTAGTCTTTTATTTTTTTAACACTGTATTTTTTTCATGGAATTATCATGGCAACACTTAGCTCATATGCGAGAACATGTAAAGAGGTCTTACGGGAACATGTTTTGTTGATTTAATCCTCAGTATTCTTCGAGATTTTGGACGACAAATGGCAATTTAAGGCAAATGAAAATGGCCAAGAAAAAAACCATTTTCGGCTCTCTACAGTACACGAATTTAGAAAATGTGTCAGTAAAACTCAGCATAAAAACATTTATGAAGTGTATGGGGAGGACTGTGTAGATATACGAATGTGTCAGCGTTTATGTTTTAAGAGATTTTAAAATAAACATTTTAATATTCAAGTCGAACGATGCAGACGATCGCGACGTGCAATGGAGTTCGATAATGACGTGCTAAGAATACTAGTGGAAGCTAATCCATCTCTTTCAATTCAATTAATTTGAAATGAAATGGGTATATCGTGGTCCGGTGTTCAGACACTTAAAGCGAATTGGAAAGCTCTTCAAACTGGGAAAATTGTGAAAAAAAGTGTTTTAGAGGAGCGTGTACGTGTACATGTACGTGCGGGAGAATTTATACTTCGTTGATGAGACTGTGATAATTGATATTTACATATGTATATGTTAAAAATGTATTGTAACGAGGCCGAAAAGAATCACGCACTCCTGTCAAGTGAAAGTTGTTTGAAATGATCACAACACTATCGAAGATTCCAAAACGGCCTAGCGTAATCTACGGCTTTCGGAAAGCATAGAGAAACCTGGAAGCCACTATAAAGTTTTCGTAAGCACTAGGAACGCCTAGAAGGCTCGATAACAACATTAGCCAGATAACAATAGGGCGCGCGCGGGAGTAACGTTGTTGTTATTTTTAGCAAACTTGACAGTGATAACGGAAGTGAAGGCAGCCGCGAGCTGCGGGTCCGTGTGGTCAGCCGATCGAAAATTCGACAGCGAATAATGTGGAAAGTTCTAACGTAGCGAAATCTGAGCGAATAATACTATTTACGAGTGATAAATTTACGAAATAGTTTAATTTAGATAAATATAATAAAAAAAGTAAAATAGTGTTAAGTGACTCGGTACGTTTGCTTAATTAATTGATCAGTAATTAATAAATCTGTTTTAAATTCCCTCATTTTCATAAATTCCTCCCGCAGCCACATATAAGCTAAAATATTTCAAAGTTAAAACATCCATACGCTTGAAACCAGCCGCGCAGAATATATACAAAATCGGAAGCATTTGCTGTTGAAATTGTGCGTCTTTGCTGTAAATGCACTTGCTGGACATTATTTTATTTTTTAGCCTTGAATTCGAATAAAGTTATTATATTTAGATTTAACTGGAACACTAATTTAAAGTGCATTTCGTTGTCTCACATTTTTGCTACATGCTTTCGCTAGATTCCCCGCTACATGTTTTCGGTATATGCCCCGTTACAATGCGCATGCTGTGCATGCGCAACTTCTGTTACAAAAAAATGTTTACTCTTAATGCGCCAAAAGAAAATAACTTCAAAAATACATTGGACTCCGGTTTACATTCACAGATTAATATACAATTAGCTACTGTTATCGGTCGTTAGTTAGTTATCGTAAATTAGTCGGTCCCAAAACATTATTCGTGAAATTTTAAATTTTTAAAAAAGTTTTAAAAATAATCCGCCTTTTTTATCCAACCTCGATTATTGATATCAATTCTGATAATTCGTACCGAATATTTTTTTCTCTTTTACCAGTAACAAAAAAGAATATGGAGAAATTCATGGACAATTTTAAAACACATATAGGTACCTATGCATTTTAAAATAAAATACACATGAAATATTATCTGCACGTATTTTAAAACAATCTCTACTTTAGAATTCTTTATACGATTTCGCCATTTTTTTTATTTAAGCTGGCAATAGAAATATGCATAATACTTACACCATTTGCAGCGCATTCAAATTGGAAGATAATTTAAATTTAATTAGTTTTATTTCATTTTCCACCGTCACGATATATAAAATAGCTAATACAAAGTTTGGCAATCAAACATAATAATTTCGTTGTCCATCCGTCTGTCTTTCTGTCTGTCTGTTTGTCTGTCCGTAATTTCGTTCAAATTCACTGCTGAAAAAAATTAAACGGCCGGAGATGGGGCTTGAACCCCGGACCAGCAAACTCGAACCAGACGCTTAACGCATGTTGATATCGCCGCCTCTCTGCGGACCGTCAAAAAGATACTTTAAATATATACTAGGGCTACTAGCAAAGACACGAGTCGCAAACCAATGATTCGTAATTTTTGACGGGTTACAGCTAGTTTTATAAATGAAGTCGTGTCCATTCAATCATGGAGTTATCGCTTTAAACGTAAAAAATAAGATTAAAATGTAAGAGAAATTAAAATAACATTTTTAAATATGTAATTCTAAGCATCATTTTATCATATAATAAATGTTTTTATTTCTTTTTTGATTTACATCTATTATATTAACAACACATATATCTTCGGCGGAGCCTGTAACCGCGTAGGAGATGCGTCCCCAGGTGGCGTATAGGGGAAAGCTCACCAGATATGGAGAGTAGGAGGGAAATTAAATATCTCTCGCAGACCAACAGGCAATCGGCGGCTAAAAACAGCGTCTGTTCCCTATGTTAAGAGCTAATTTCAAAACTCACAAACTTGTCTGGCAAGCGTGGTGTTTTAATGCTAAACCCCTTCCAAATGAAATGAAACCGAACTCCAAAACAAGAATGGAAGGGTATAGAAGAGGTCTATATGCGGCAGTGGAGGGATGAAGGTTGAAGAAGAAGAGGAAGATTATTAAAAACCATATCATTTGTAATATATTTTTGTACTCCTGCTTCCCAAACACAAGTATTAAACTTCGATGGGGCAGTAATAACCAAAGGAGAATGTAACGTAATGTTTTTATAAATGTAAAAACATGTTGCAGCGTGATATAAAAAAGAATGTAACGGGAAGTAGCAATGGAAGGGAAATGAAACGCTTCAAGTTAAATAATTTTTTATTTATTCACCAAAGTTACTGGACATAAATTAAGTTGAAGCATGTTCATACATTTAGTCACTAAATGTTTCAAGAACAATTTACACACTTCTTATTACATTGTTTCTTAATTTACACTAATTACGCAGTTTCTATCTCTTCGATTGCTTTTGTGAATATTCCGATCAATTTCACACTAGGAAAAAATCTCGGCTAGTCGGTAGGTACTTGCGCCGAATATCTATCGCTGGGATCGCTTTATCTTGTGAACTTGTCGCTCTCAATTAACTTTGACACAACTGATTGCGCAGCGCGATCCCTTTATATAGTTTATCGTTTTCTCGGTGTTTACGCTGTTTTCTCGATGATGTCCCAGTTGACTCCAGAGTTTTGTTTCGAGAGTGCGCAATTCCTCCGGATTCTACCATATAGTTAAATATAATTTTTTTATTGGTTTAATTAAATTCAAAAGTGGTTTTGCAATAATCTACCCAGTTATATATACCCAGTATATCATCGTGCACACTTGTAGTTAAAATGAAAAATGACAGCATCACTTATCAACTTTCGCCATTAATTATACCCGAATGTGAACTGTCTCTGACATTGTAACAATATATTACTAAGCTGCCGCTAAAACGCCCTGAGCTTCTGTGCGCCTGGCACTGCATTTAATAATGGAACTTGGTTACTTACGCGACTGGAATTTCACGACTTGATCTAAATGCACCAACGTGCAACATTATATATACACGACCGCAGTACGCTAATGTGGAGGTGGGTGCATTCGTTACCGCAGCCAGCTGATTGGAAAATTGTTTCATTAATAAACTGTCAATATTAACGCACAATTTTTGGATCCGTATCGTATTTTTTAGTATTTTTACCGTATTTTTCAGGCAAAAATGCATCCCAAAACAATGTGACAATTATTAAAAATACCATTTTTTTATGAATTACACTAATAATTTACGAATATTTAAATTTAAATTATTTATTTATCATAAACTTAATTTATACATTTATAGGGAAATGAGACATTTATCTTACAAGGATCAAACTAGGCCGAGATGAGTAAGTAGCCTTGCAAAAAAATGAGGACAAAATTGTTTACTTAAATATTGTAAAAATAGTCGAAGTACATATTATTGAATACTTAAGAATAAGAAGCATAAGAATAAGAAGTAAGTAAAAAAGAAGAACATATAAAAATGATGTGCATGTTTGCATATAAATAAATGAAAGACTACAGTTCTATGAGCATATATGTGGGGTATACAAGCAAAGGCAGCAATATCCAAAAAATTAAAAAAAAAATTGAATGCAGTCACCGATGATTACTAATTTAAAATGCATTGAATTTTAGATTGTATATATCTATCCCTTCCAAAATCATGTTTCCTATAAATTTATAGGCCGTGTTTCCTATACAATCTTGAATTCAGTGCATTAGTAATCCTCGATGATTGCACTAATTTTTTTGGATATTGCTGTCTTTGCTTTTACACCCCACACATGTAAATAAACCCGTATTCTACAGCTGGATACTTGTGCATCTGCAGTTGACAATACTATCAATAATTTCTTCACTGTATACCTAATTTAAATAATGATGTATCAGTAAACATAAAAGTAGGGTTTCCACATAGGCTACCATAAATCGAACACCAAGGAAAAATAATTATTATCCTCAGCATCACACAAAAAATCATTTTTATTGAACAATGACAGAGTATTTGCAATCTAAATATTTTCAGGAACAACATTTAGGCCGGCACCACACTGAGCGCATCTTCCGCCGCGAAAGGATTCGGTCGTGTCGAATCCGCAACCAATTTAGCAGTCATATACTATATTCCGCGGCGGATTTAATCTGCAACGAATTTTATACAGAATGGAAGTCTGTGGATCCTATAGAAATAATAGCTATTTATATTTATGAAGCTTTATAAGCATATAATGCATATAAAATAAAGAACTCATAAGTAGTGGTAAATGTGTAATTTAAATATATTTTAATGATTTTTTGAGATCAATTTTCACTCAAAAATTGAACTCAATTCTCTAATTTTTCATTAAATTAAGATAGACAAAATTCAGTGCTGGGGAAATATTGGGAAAAACGTGTGAGATCGCTTATAAATAATAAATATTCATTTGAAATTCATCCTTCTCTCGAGAACGGATTAATGATAAATATTGAGGGTCGAATATTCTAGATTTTTATCCCAATTATAATAATTTCGTTATCTGTTCGTCTGTCGTAATTTCGTATAATGTCTGTAATTTCTTTATGGTATTTTTTATGTATAAATAAATAAATACTTATTCCTTAGGAACCGACATGTAAAAGTATCGACATTTTTGACGGGTTACAGCTAGTTACTTATTAAGGTTTTCATTAACTTTTATAAATACATTGTGAAGAAGATGTAACTATTAAAATAACAAAATACAAAAATAATATTAAAGAAATGTATACAGGTACTTACTCTTACTACGATATGGGTAATTATTGCATGACATTAATTAAATGTTCTTTATTTGCCGCCCAAACGCGCAAAAGGTACATACTCTTACTACGATATGGGTAATTATTGCATGACATTAAACGTTCTTTATTAGCCCAACCGCAATAGATCATTTAGTTTCTAAACGCACTATGCACATGACGCACCACCGTTAATACTATTATAGCAGGGAAAAATATATTTTATAATGATGCATTAGCCATTATTAATAAAATTAAACCACAATAAATCATGATGATCGTCTAGTGTCCTGGAATGGGGTTCGGTGGTTCGAACCCCATTCCATTCGGAGATGTATAAATGTGGATAAGGCGAGAGGTGTATAGCAGAGCAGAAGAATGTGGCGCTTTATCCTCTTTCCTTACCCCCACGAGCAAATGGCCTGATGGTAAGTAAGTACCTAACTAAATTTGATTCATTATTTATTTAATATGTTTATATAGAAAATAAATATTCACGTGGAATATATAGATATAACAAAGCATGTATTTTCTTCATCTCCTTTTATTTATTTATTAATAACACCCGCCATGAATTGGGCTTTTACATAATATGAAACACAAAGTGTTCAAATGGTAAAGTACGTAAGAAAATTAAAAAAATGAAAGATTTTCAACATCATAAATGCCACAAGAAAATAAAGAAGTAAAAAATATGATAAAGATAAAAACAATAAATAATAAATTAAATATGGAGGTAATCTATAAAATAGAAGATAAGTAGATTTGTCTTTTGTATGTGTAGAGTGTACAAGCTTTATTTCCTTTAACCGGTTCGGGAACCTATACTTGAGCAGCACTCTTCCACCGATTTCTGTCTTGTGTCGGTTAGTTGGAGCCACTGATAGTTCAGCCAGATTCTTCACAAATTATCACTATTTACCTTTTCTATTTTCTTTTAAATTGCTCTACATGGATTTTTCCCTCTAGTACAGCCGTTAAAATCTATTTGGGCAATTATTCGTTTCCGAGATATCAGAGCCACCGTACTGAGACTTTTTTATTTGGAGTAGCATTGGGTTCATCCCAAGACCTTTCCGAATGAAACCATTTAATTTTATCCCCTTTTAATCCCTTAGGTATCTCATATCTGCAGCTTGAATTATCGAATGGGTTTTTTCCGTCATTATCCACAGTTGATGGCAAATCCAAAGCATATATTCTCATATATACAGCGACATGTTTTGTGCGCGTGCAGGTCCAATCTCGGCTTATCTTCCCAGACTGTAACTTGATACCAATTTTTCACATGTGCAGTATCTTATATACGCACCGCTGCCTGTCCCATATCGTAGTAGGGAGTTTATCCTGGGATCTTTTAGCTCCCCGTGCAGTCGCACGGATCGTGATCGATCAGGCAACATAGGGGTGCTTTATGATACGCCAAAATCATCAGAATCACTTGTTAAGTTTCTGAGCGTCTATCAGCGCCTATACCTTGCTATACTCTGGCTTTGAACATACCTCCAAATTGAAACGAGCGGAAATTCACTACGCATAAACAGAATAAATTTGTTCCTACTAGTGGTTATTCTACTAGTGAATTTTCATTCGTTGTTCTTTGTACTTGCACTTGCTCCAGGAGCCTCTCTTCAGCGAGGAATAATAACACTGCATAATAAAATCTACACGTAATAAAATACTCTTTATTTCAAAGAATCTAAAGCTTTTCCCTAAGTAAACACTTTTATTTTCCACACACTTAATAAGCTTACTGGTTACTTAGGATCTGGGTGAAACAAACATTGACTTTTTAAGTAACAATTTTTATGACAAAGTTCATTTCGTTTTTATTTTTAGAAATAAAAAATATATTCTTTGAGAATCCGTAGAATTTTCGAGTGCGAAAAATAAAAATAAAAATAAAATTTGCCGGATATTTCATATTATAAAATAAATCATCAAAGCCAACGCTTTCCAGAAAAGGTACAAGGTACAAGGTAACGCCAACAAAATTATCCATTATTTGCCTTCCTGATGTCGATTCGGCTATATGCCAAAACCACCCAGTAAAATATAATAATTTGATAAAATTATTACATCAAAGCCGAAATTAATTTTATGGGATTTATAAATCTATAAACACACCTCTTTTCCATATTAATTTTATTTTTTATCATTATGATAATAAATAATTTAACAAGTACATATAAGTATAAATTAGTTAGTTCACCAATATTAATAAAAAAATTATATAATAATAAATATTTGAATGCAAAATTAAATAAACAGTCATATATTTTTATTTACAGCTTTACAAAGTGATAACAAATAAATATTCAGATGTCAGAGATTACTGAATCTTAGCTCGAGGACTAGTTATATGAGTAACAATATCCAAAATAAAACAATAAATTAACATCGTCGCAAAAGTGAGCTATAAAAATGAGAAATTGGATTTTTTTTGGCATAATAAAAGTAAATAAGTTTTGGATCCATTTACTTCATTAGGAAAGATAAAAAAATTATTTCTAAATTCAACAACAAAAATATTGAAATACCATTCTTAGGAAAAAATAAGTAAAAATGCCAAGTATTTATGATTGCAATAAATAATAAGTTAAATAGCATTTAGTCTGACTTATTATGTTTCACTGACGTTCTTCTTCTTCTTTTTCTTTTCCCATTTCCCATTTCATTTGGGGTCGGTTCTCTTTTTTCTTTTTTTTCCATGATTCCCTGTTCTGGGCCATCGCTTCATCCAACTGGGCATTTTTCAGGTCCTTTTCCACACTACTTCACCATGTGGCGCTGGGTTGATCTCTGAATCTTTTTATTTTTTGTATTTTGAGTGCAGAATGCACTGCATGATCTCCATGCCTCATTACATGACCATACCATCTCAGTCGCAATTCCTTCACCTTTTCAGTAACAGGGACCACTCTAAAACTACCCCTGATATGCTCATTTCTCACTCTGTCACGTCTCGTTACACCCCCAGACCATCTGAGTATCTTCATTTCACTGGTATGGAGTTTTTGATCGTGAACATTCTTTCAGCCCAGCATTCTGAGCTGTAGATCATTGCAGGCCTTACTGCATTTTTGTATACAAAACGTTTGGTCCTCACAGGTACACGACTGTCATACAAAACTCCAGTAAGCGATCTCCATTTCTGCCATGCTACACGGGTTCTGTGAGTTACGTCAGCGTCAATGTTTGCATCGGCTGTGAATTCAGAGCCTAGGTGCTTAAACTCTTTCACTTCAGATAGTTTCTGCCCATTGATGTGTATGGGCTGATCTGTTTGTATTTTGTTACTGTATACGCATTTCATGTATTCCGTTTTGCTTCTGCTAATGCGTAAACCATGACTCTCTAAATCCGCCACCCAAACTGATAGTGTGCTTAGTAACTCCTTTTGTGTTTTAGCTGCTATAGCGACGTCAACCGCATATAGCAGACTCCAGGGTAGTTCACATTGCATGTCTTTGGTTAGGTAATCCATGACTAGATTAAAGAGGAACGGACTAAGTGCTGACCTCTAATGTACCCCAACGTTCACTTCAAATGGTTGACTCATCCCTGCTACGCTTTTTACCTGGGTACTGACATTTCTGTACAGATCCTTTATAAGTGTTATATATTGCACAGGTATATTTTTCGCCCTTAGATATTGACGACAATGAAAACCAAATAAAGATCTTTGCCATTTATACGGTGTTTTTCTATTAGGACTCTTATCGTATGGATTGTAAATCCGAATTGGTTTGGTTATTTTTATTATCCGTGCATTTATTATCCTTTCCCATATTTTCAATGTACGTGAAGTTAATTTTATATCTCTATAGTTTATTACGTTACTCAGAAAATAATTCGACCAATAGTAGGAACTAATTTTTGGTTTTCGTACGCTGCAATGAGTTCTACCTCAACTCTGTACTGACTTTTACCCGCTTTCGCTACGTATTTCTGAGAGTAATCTGTTGATATATCCCATTAAGAGCAAAGTACTAATGCAGTAATACCACGAATTACGTACATTCAGATACGTAACTTCTCACTTTGCCCAAACACAGTCCCAGTGCAGTCTTATTATGAATAAATTTTACGCGAGAAGAAAAACTCTTATCACTTTCCTTGATTTCATGAAATCATTTGCTTCAAATAAAAAATATTTTATTGCGTTTCTTATGTAATTTTTAATTTAATTAATTAAATTTTTGCACGCTGTTTAAACCATTATTTATCGATTAATCGTGTATCGGGTCCAATAATCCATTTATTAGAATACAATGATATATCTACTAAAGTTGAAATTGAAAATAAAGGAAAAAACAAAAAAAGCTTAATGAATAGTTAGGAATTAATAAAACAAATTTAAGATGAATTATTATTTGTGAAGAAAGATTCGGTTATTTAGGATTTATAACTAGAAATGAACACTTTTTGTGATCTTTAAAAGTCATGATTTATCTAACTATAATTCTGTAACATTTTTTGTACCTGTAAAAATTCTTGGCCTTTGTTAATAATAAAAAAGTGATTTGTTTCCAAAGGAGGACTGGAAAATTTCGAGTAGTTATTGATATTTTTATATCATATTTTATTTGTAAGTTTCACACTTATTCAGTGCATTAATATGTATTCACATATATATTTTATTTGCTAATTTGTTGATTGGGAGTATCTAATTACATCTACTCATGTATGTATATATATATATATATGTTATAATGAAGGTTTTCACGGGTGTTAGAAATGTTAGTATTGATTTCTTTGGGGGTAACCCGCGTCAAAATCTGGTCCTCAGAAGGACCATTCGTCAACCGACGTTTCGCCTGAATCACAACAGGCATCTTCAGGTTGCTTGTTAATAAATTTCCGTCACGAGGGGCAGTGCGAACACGTCCGTTCGTATCGGAAGCTTATTACCAAGTGAGGTCTGGTAAGTCAAAGTCTAAATTTGGGTACTGTGGTCATTATTGGCCTTAATGATTTTCGGGAATTTTGTATTAAATATTGGGTGTTCCCGGCCGTTGCTGGCCTTAATGGCGTTTGTTTGGCTCCTTGTGATGCGCTTTGTACTTGATGTTGCTTCTATTGTGTCGGTGGTTATATTTAATTGATTTTTGCGCGCTAATATTTAATACAAAATTCCCTAAAATCATTAAGGCCAATAATGACCACAGTACCCAAATTTAGACTTTGACTTACCAGACCTCACTTGGTAATAAGCTTCCGATACGAACGGACGTGTTCGCACTGCCCCTCGTGACGGAAATTTATTAACAAGCAACCTGAAGATGCCTGTTGTGATTCAGGTGAAACGTCGGTTGACGAATGGTCCTTCTGAGGACCAGATTTTGACGCGGGTTACCCCCAAAGAAATCAATACTAACATATATATATATATAAACATTTTGTAATTTTTTGTTTTCTTGGTAATACAGTGAAAACTAAGAACCTAATACCGATGTACCTGATATAAGATTTAGGAATGTGTGGATAACCCACCCCAGCTTACGTAATCTTTGACTTACGTTTTGTCTCTTAGCTCCGTATTACATAATACTAGGGTATCCTTGAGAATAATTTAGGTTTATTTTTTGTGAAATATCATACTTCTTTTGGAGAAATTTGGGGAGAAGTTTAATTTGCATTAATTTCATTAGAATGATGAGTGAAGAGTTACATGTTCTGCGCAGCAATATTTCATGAGCTGCACAGCCAAGACCACAGAGCTTAGAGGGAACACTGATGCGAGTTATGGGCTAAGTACACCCAAATGGGATGAGGGTACAGTACAACAACCGGTACCGGGTAATGTTAAGCTTACATCGTATCTGGAGCGCTGCATATAATAGATGTTCCGCGTGCGGCATACTTTACGGTATAGCTTCGCTGAAGAGGCTTCAGACTACCAGAGAAGAGTGAGGCTGCTGCGATCAGGAATATCGGTCGGGAGTTAAAATCAACAGTTGGAACCGCTAGTTCTAACCGCTTGCACAATACACAATAACCATTATTTGAATTTTTATATCTGGATGTCTTCTTCGGCAGTTCCTTATTGCGAGGATGACGTCTGCCATGTTATTAATTATTTTGTGTCCGAGCGTGGCTGAAGAGACTTTTTCTGAAACCGCACACCCTTTCACAAGTTGTGCGCATTGCACATGCATCCGGTGGGAAATGAGGTTCTGAGAGATAGGTTTTGCTCTAATAGGTACATCACTACGAATTTCGAAAATTTACAAAACAATTGGTTCACAGATGACAGCAAAATTGGGTTTTTTGGGAAAATATCAAATAATAATTTATTTCTTTTAGATTTCTGCTTAGTTTTGAAGAATTCTACATTACTTAAATCTGATTCTGACTAAATCATTTGACGCTGGAAATTCATAAGGTATGATATTGATGATAATTGAATCTATCAAAATCTTGACATCTCAATCTGACATTTTAGAAATATATTAAATTTCTGTAAGTTTAGTGTTATGTTATATGTTTTAATTCGTATTTAAGTATTGTTATATTTTACAAAGAAAGGGAGTATAGTAAAAACTTGATTTTTATGGGTTACTTTTTTACTCCCTTTATATTAACTCGTGGCGTCTGCTTGCTTGACGAAAAAACTTTGGATCGACTTTTAACCCTTTTCCCGTGATCCAATCGAGCTGAAACTTTGCAAGGAGACTCGTGGCGACAATCAAGTAAATCTATCAACTTTTCGTTAAAAAAATTAATAAATTTTTGGATTTTTCAAATTTTTAATGGTTTTTTCATACAACTTACTAAGTTGTATGAAAATATTTTAACGCGTCTGATAGACACGGAATTTTTTTATTACTCCCTTTCGTAGCGTTGCCCGACCGAAGCCCAACGCGTAGGTTAATCGCCAAACCAGTTTCTACTAGTAAATGAGAAAGGGAGTATAATAAAAACTTGGTTTTTATGGGTTAGTTTTTTAAAATTTAGACTGTTCTGTATTACTATAAGACCCTATCAGTACGTACTCATAAGTAAGAGTTAAAATGAAAAAAATAAATATATTTAGAACACTCTTTTCAGGTGGCGCATGCGCCATTTATTTGAGATAAATATAGGTTTTAAATAAAAATAAAACAATCAAATTTTTAACAGTATGGGGTATTTATTCAAAAATCATGAAAAAACTTTAGATGCTTATGTCTTAGAAAGTGTGCGATGCAGGTGAAAATAAATAGTACCACGGGATTAAGAATAGAAGCAAGATTTCATGAAATTTGCATCAATCTTGCATACCCTTCTTTCGCCTCTGCGGAGCAAGCGGCACGATTATTTATTAATATGTATTTATTTATTTGATTTTTAATTTTTGTTTCCTGGGTGTCACAATATTAAAAACAAGTTAAATATAAAAATGTTTTAGTCATACATCAAATAATTTTCAAATGACATGTTGAGGTTTAGGAAAAACTATTTTGATGTTAACATAGATTAAAGATGTCTCATAGAGACGAAGTTATATTTTTTTGTTGGAAAGTAGGTATACTTAAGCAAGCTGTAAGATAGGTCATACGCTCTATGAACACCCAAAGGCTTCCATGCCCACTTTTTCAAAAAAAAAACCCCACAATTTCGTCTCTGTGAGATATCTATAATATATCTTGATTAATAATATCCCTGTGACAAAATCCAGTACTGTGTTCTGAAATTTTGGAAAAACTCAAAATATTTTGATGTTGTTTCAAACACGCTGTCCTAGCTCTATCCTAGTCTCCATCCTTTTCTTCGCCGCTGTGCTTTGTGTTTTGTCAGTGTATCGAAAAAATTATCAAACTGTCTTATTTTTTTATAAAAAATTTGAGATTAGTTGGAAAAGCACACAAAGATGCAAATTAATAATACGGAAAAATAATATTTAAAAATATTTTTAGTAATGTAATTAAATAATTTGCAAAAATATTTTTCTATTCGTCCTTATGCACAATTCTAACAAATATATATGTTTTTATGTTGAAAATAAATATTTGTAAGAAGATGTTACTTAATTCCACAGTTAAGATCTGACAACTAAATAGTTGGAAACGTTCGCGCTCTTACATGTATATGTACGTGTACCTCCTCGCACGAACACACGCCCATATACTTGAATGAATATATAAACTTTTCACATTAAAACAACGAGAACATTATAATCGACCTTATCTACACACTGCGTAGGTAAGTATATAAACAAAAAATATTTATATATTAACTAAAATTGCGTAATAACTGCAGTCCACATTTTAACATAAAATTGAATTGATTCCTGAGACTATTTTTTGTACACTAAGGCGCAGTGAAAAAAGTAAGGGCAATACACAAAAAAGTATAATAAAACGAAAAATTTTCAGAATGGCCAGTTTATGTACTTGTTTGGATTTTGCTTATGCTTATTGAACCAAATAATGCAATGTACATATATAGATATAAAATAAATTATTAATGAATTAAAAATTAATATTCAATGACAGTCTTCGTAAAATTTATAAATATATACCTACATAAATAATACTTTTAAATATTGATGTAGTAACTTTTGTTAAACTGTTGAACCAGAATAATCAATTATTAAACTAAGAAAGGCTTTATCATAGTTATTCTATCATTTTACGTGTTTAACTTATATGTATCGATGAGAATTATTATAAGATATAATTGAAAAATAATTTGTAGATTTGGTCGTCATTTCAACATGCCTGCGATGCATAAATAGTGGCTATGAAACGCGGAAATGCGAAAAACTCACCGTAGTTTACTGGTACGGAGTAGGACCAACCCCTATTCAAATGATTACCCCTGCTACAAGGAAATTTATGGTTCATCTCACAAAGTGCATTAGAATAAAGGTATCTATCTATCTGGCTCTTGCTCTGAACATTCTAATCTTGATTAATTCACTTTGAGTAAAGGTAGGTAAAAGAGTTTAAATGTGAATGAAATTTCACTTAAATTACAAAAAAATAGAGCCCACGAAAAAATAATTATTACAGTAGTATTGCATTATTGAGGAATAAATAATAGTTACACTTATTTTAAACATTCGACGTTAGACAGAATTAAGTAACGTATAGTCGAAGACGTGCGATACATTTACAATAAAATGCTTAAAAATGGAGTAGATAAGATAAGATTACACTAAGCTGTCCATAAGTAAAAATTGATTTTGTACTATAAAACATTAAATTCATCAAGAACATGAAATAATATCACAATAATTATGTACAATATGATTAGATGAAAATCAAAATCCCCCTAACGCAAAGAACTTTTTTTGGCAAATTACAAAATATTTTTTACTTCTTATGTGTAACAAAAATAATATAAATTAAAAACCAATGGAAAAATAATTATAAATAATATAAAATATTAAAATAAAATGACGTTTATGACTCTTATCTTTCAAAAGATATTTTCACATTTAAAAAGGACTTAAGTACATTTTGAAACCAGACCATGGATTCAGGTTGCTTTTGAAATGCAAACATTTGGATTACGGTTGATTATGAACTGGAAGGATATAAATATACCTATTCATTGTACAATCGACGATGTAGTGTAGGTGAAATAGATGAAATAGTTTTAATATATAATTTAGTGAAGGAGTAAGTACTAGGTGATATAAAAGTTCCTAATAATTTAGAAAGTAAAATATTATTAAAATTTTTATTAATCAATGAAAATATTCATATTTTATTCTAATGAATTTGCATACAGGTATGTTTTAAAACTGATTTTGAATCCTGAAACTAATTTTAGTTTTAAAATAGCAATAACTTCAGATTGATACTCGTTATGATGGTTAACTTGTATTTAAAATATAGTTATTATTAGCCTAGAAGATATATTGACATTCAAATCTAAAAGAAAAACAAAAATGGTGGTTGGGTATACTATATTTTGATACTCAACGAATAATATATCAATGTTTATTATTGGCTATTTAGTGTCGATTAGGTGTAATTCCGAAAAAGTATGAATATTTGAGAATTGAAAAATACTTAATGATAAGTGATATTTTTTTAGAAATTGAATATAAAAAAACAGATAAATACAAAACGTCTATCATTTCATAAAAACGGAAAGTTTTTGCAGTTACGACTTACTGACACTAAGCAATCGATATTGTGTGTTATTGATACACGACATTGTAAATACAAATATGTAAATTGTACCAAGTAATGTATGCATGCAGTGTATTGAACCAATATTAAATAAATAAATAAATAGTGACAGTAATTCCGTTATGAAAATATAATTAATTATATTGAAAGGTACGTAATAAGATTAATTCGGAAGCTAGTTTTTGTGTCTTGCCAAATAACTTGATTAAAATTAAATAAATAAGATAAAATTGCAACTTTCACAATTGAAACTAATTTAATCAGCAAAATTTCATCGAAAATACTTTGAGGTAATAAAAAAATCTATAAAAATGTTGCAGTGCGAAAGGACTCAGCATCTGGAAAACTTCAATGCACTTTCTTTAATTATGATCAGGGGACCTCAAAACCACCCCCCATTAAAAAGTTTATGGATATAATGCATTTTGTGGACATGATATTTCTCAGCTCGGCGAAGTTCATTGACTTGCCTGATCACCTATCTCATTCCAAAACCATATATCGACTCAAGAAATAATTTACAGAATAACTAATAAGATAAAGTAGACGGTAGTTTGAAATAGTTATAAAAACAAACAATAAAACATTATATAATATCTCGCCATTTTTTAAGAAAAATATCATCAACTTACAACGACAAATTAACATAAACGTTAGAAATAGTTTTAAAGAAAACTTAAGTAACACATATTTTTATGAGCTAAAAAAACTTATCGCAGAACAGGTATCTCAATACCAAGTGTAAATTTAGAAATCACTTAACACACTTAAATGATTAAATTATAAGCAAAATACCAAAAAAAATAGCTTGAATTTTTAAAAAAATAGTTAGGTATATCAATATAAAATAAATACCGATTCCTCAGCAATTGAAAGAAAATGGCGTTTGTATAAAATATAATAATTCATATCTTTGTACAAATTGGCCCTAGAGAAAAAATAGTGACATTTATCATCATTATTTTGTTTCATTAAATTACAAATTTGTAACTTTCATATTGGATTTATACAAAAAGTAAAAAACATTATTTGTTACCGGTGGACATAATCTTAAATATTTACTGATTCTAGATGAACAAGTTTTAGTGAAATGCTCTACGAAAATCACAAACAAACATTTATAAAGAAATTTTAACTGTTCAAAAATTCATTACAGTGTTAATAATATAAGTATAACTGAAAGAGACCGTATATGGGTTAAACAATATTTTTTGTTTTTTAGCTACGCTACAAAGATTTATACAAAGCTGAAAGCTGTGAGCTTTCAAGTGAAAGTAGAATCCGAGAAAGAAATGGTATGACAGAGTAAGATTTCTAAATCCTTTCCGGAGGCTTCCTCGTTATTTATCTTATGCTCGTATGAAAAGATCTAAAACGCGGTTTGTAAGGGGAAAAATTCTTTTAAAAAATTTATCACAAAAATTTATTTAATAATTAAACGGTGAGGTACACGTAAAGTACACCAACAATTAAATATGAAAAGGATTCACGAAAATGCATATGAATAGCTAATCTAAACCTATAAAACTCAATGTCTGTCTGTATGTCTGTCTGTCTGTTCTCTATACAAATCTAGATCGTTTATCCGATCTGACCAAAATTTTGCATATTTTTTCTTTAGGATCCGGCGGGTAACATTAATGACATTTCTCCCTCCCCCACTGATCTGATCTAAACATTGCATACTTATTCTTTAAGACCCGGCGGGTAATATAGGCAACATTTCCACTCGTCTCTTTTACTGATATAATTTTAATGCAAATATGTACTGTTCTACCAAAATTCGTAAATACTTATTATATAGGTCCTGGCGGTAAATATAGTCCACATTTTCCTCCTAGACATCCCATCTATGGCACCCTAGATTCAATGGAAACATTGTTATTTTTAGACATTTTGCAAAGCAATGGAATCTTTGTTTCCCCTCAGAAATTCATTTTTTACTTAATCCTTAACCCGTGCAATGCAGAGTACGACCAGCTAGTTATTAATTAAGAGAAAACTCTTCGTTCAAAATCACTGTGGTTTTAATGAAAGTGTTTTCTTTTTATTTAAAAGCATTATGTTTATTAATTTTTAATTAAAGTACCGATTGACCTAATCGTAAAAATTCCAATATAAATAATAAGGCATAAATATATAAATGCTGAAGAATAAATTTTTGAAATTGTTTGTAATAACTTTGTTACTTCGTTTAGTTTCGCTGATGTTTTTTAGATGTTATCTTAGTCTAGAAACATTCAGAACTTTAAGTCTGATGTAATGTTTGAGTTTTAAGATTATTTTTGTATCATAAGTGTATGTGTATCTTTATAATCTTTTCATAAGTTACAATTTGAAATAATATTAATTTACAGAAAGTTCGTATTACATTTTAGCGAGAGTACTCTTATATATGTTATAAGTAGCTATAAGTGCTTTAGTTAGTAATTGTTGTATGCTCTCAGTTAACGAGTAATTATCCTTTTTGAGGAGACTTACCAGACAATACAATTATTTGTTCCCACTATTTGATGCTACTGGTATGTTGCATTTTCTTAATGAACCGACTCTATTTGCTAATATATACATGGTTGCCATTTTTTTTTATCGTACCAAGCCTTATACAGTTTGTCGGCACGTTTCTTTTTCATTTTTTTGCATACGTACATAGCATATTTAGTTATTGGTACAATTTACAAAGGATAAAATATATATTAAAAATAATAATATTGTATAAACATAACAAAACTTAAAATTAAACTTGGTGGTGAGACAAGGTATCAGATAATATATAAAAATGTAAAAAAGTAAAAGATAAATAATAAATATATATGAAAAATAATAATATTTTATGAACATAACAAAACTTAAAAGTAAACTTGGTAGTGAGACTAGGTATAAGATAATATATAAAAATTTAAAAAAGTAAAAGATAATAATATCATATGAAAATAACAAAACTTAAAAATAAACTTAATAATGAGACTAGATAACCGATCGAGATAATAAAAGGCCATTATTAGGCAATCACTTAATTTTGGTCCCGGGATGATATACCAAAATCGTAGAGTTCACCTTAATAAGTAATTTAACTTGAATTTTTCAAATAATTTATAGCTAAAAATATAAAATAAAATATAAAAAAAGAGTGATCACAGTATATGCGTATATCATTAAAGCCAAAAGTGTGGGGCGCTTTCACCTTTTTCACGCAAAGAAATAATGATACATTAATGATGCATTAATTGGGGGTCACGGGCGGGACCACCGAGAAAAAAGGGCACCACGATTTTGATATTACTGACATACGCGTATACTGTAATCGTTCTCAGAACCGTGGCTCTTAAAAATATATTTTCTCATTTTTATTCTGTTTTTATAAACACGTGTTTTTATTTACATTCATTCATTCATTCCTTTGAATGAATTCATTCCTTGGAATGAATGTAAAGCTGATCGTAGCATAATACAGAGAATAAAAATAGGGTCGCTCAGGTGGTTTGGGCATGTTGAGCGAATGAATGAGGAAAGAATGGTAAGAAAGATATATGATGCAAGTGTTGACGGCGCCAGAAAAAGAGGGCGACCACGGAAGACGTGGCATGACCAGATTAACCAGATACTGGAAGATGGTCCTGTTAGAAGTCTGAACAACCGTCGAGCTTGCATGCGAAGATGTATGAATGTAGACGAAGCGAAAGTTGTATGTCAGGACAGAAGAGTATGGCGCTCTATCCTCTCTGCCTACCCCCTCGGGGAAATGGCGTGATGGTAAGTATGTAAGTAAGTAAGTGTTTTTATTTATTTTAATATAATTTTATTTTATTTTGTAACAAAATGGCGAAAGAGATTACGCGCAGAATCTCTCATGATATGTCAATAACGACAATAATATCAAAATATCTAGGACCTTCTACTACGTTCTAGAATACACTACCACAATCTAGAATTAGCTACAACATTTGAGGAACGTTTAGAATAATAAAAAAGTGACGGGAACAAACTACATACGTCTGGAATGTTAGGTTCAACATGTTTGCTATAAAGGCGAAGCCGTGTCGCGGCCAGAGTTGAGTTGAGTCTTGTATTGACAGATTGTTCAGTGCGAAGTGAGTCGCGGATGACGGCTAGGTAGATAGAGTAGTCGTGAAATAGCGAAGCAACGGAAATTGAGCAAAATAATCGGGCGAATACTTACCTAAGCGGCGAAATAAATAAATGCAAACCGTGCGAAAATTGGATGGAATGTATTAGTGAATGTTAAATAAAGTATTTATATACGAGTGATAGGTATGTTTACAATTTATTAATGTTTATAATTTACACTACAATATAATTTACATATTCTTACTTACTGTGTAAATTATATTGTAGTGTATTTTTTTTTTACATATTTACATTTATATATTTACAAAAATTTACAAATTCTTACTCACTATTATTACCCTGGTTGTAGTGCCAAGAGTGATGATGATGATGATTCTTACTTACTATTTTCAAACTAAGCTAAAAGCCTGTGCTATGTGCTATGAAAACGAAAAAGTGCTATGAAAATAGGACTGACTTGCTGGTTTTCTGGAATGGGGCTCGAACCATCGACCACCAGATCATTAGGCAAACATCATGACCACCTATACCAACAAGCTACATAAATTGTGTATCAAGTAAGTATTATAATATCATCATCATTATCAGACATTGATATTTTCCTGCTCAATAAAGGTTTCTCAATAAGTCAATACTATTGGTGGATCTTGACTCTTCAAAAAAATTTTTTTTCTATGATTTCTACTATGAGTCAATTTTCTCTAGTCTTGGATTTTTAAAGTAAATATTTATATCGTTGAAGAGATTGCCGCTTCATCTCAGCTTTGGTCTTTCAGATACAGTATGCCGTATTGGTCTTACGTTCAGCAATGCAATGAATTCGGTGACAGTTCTGTCACATCTGTCTGTACATTTACATATAGGCGTAGTTTTTTAAATTTTTTATTCTGTCAAAGTGACTTTTTTAGTTCACGTTCACATGGACCGCGCGGTCCCGCGCGGTATAGCGCGGTGAGAGCGTTCACATGACAGCATTGTGCGCGAGCCAGTCCGGCATCAACATTGTTAGAGAACGGATGTGGAGGAGGCAATTTGCTTACGGATTTTATCCCGAAAACTGAAACGTCGCAGAAGAAGACAAAGAAGACACTGGGTGCATCCTATTTTAAGTCAAAGACTTTCTTCAAGCCTGTTTTTTACTTTATATCCCGACCTGAGACTACACGAAGAGAATTTTTTAAACTATTTCAGGATGTCGGTTACATCCTTTGATTTTTTATATGATTGCGTTGAAAATTATTTAAAACATAGTGATCATGCTATAAGGTATTGCATCAAGGTATCACCAAGATCTTCTTTTTATTATTTTATTCGAATAGTCCTTCGAACTAAGATTCCAAATGGCATCTCTTTTTTTAATTTCATCGATAAGCAAATCGATAGATACGTCTTCGCTACTCATTTTCTTCGATCTACGCGTCTGTCCGTCTCAAGCCGCGCGGATCAACTGAACGGGTCGATATAGGCTTGTAGGATCTTGATCCGCGCGGCACCGCGCGGTACCGCGCGGGTCAAGATCTTGCGCGCGGGTAGGAGCGGTGTCCCGCGGTGCCGCGCGGTCATGTGAACGTAGCCTTAAGCTATCAACCTTTAGCTGTGTATGTTCGTACAGTGAAATAATTTGTATGGCATATGTGAATAAATAAACATTGTTTTCGTGTCGTGTAATATATTCAGTAGATTATCTGGATTTCTATTCAGCAAATCAGACATAACGTTGATTAATATTCAATTGATCTTTTATATACTCGTACGTACACTATTGGACATAATGCGCATGAACCGCTGGTCGCGCGGCGGTTTCTTCCCTAATGCAAATGTAATTAGCCGTAAATTAGTAAGGTTTTATGCCGCGCCAAAGCGAGCAGTTACGTCATTAGGCGCGAATAATAGTGTACGTAATTACTGGAGTGTATTGCAGCGAGACACACTGTACCCGCTACCGGGTATCTCGTAATAATTGAAGAGAATGGCGAAGAGAGCGACATTTTCATTTCTGTGGCCATTGTGTGAGGTAAATTAAAAAAAATTGAGCGAGCAGCGTTTACGCAATATTAAAATGATTTTTTTATCTCAGAATACACAATGCGCTATTTATACGGTTGAAGACTTGCAATAAAAAAATCTACATCACTTTATATATTATCAAGGTCTGATTGATGCAGTGACGATTGTATTTCGCATTGGGAATATTATTGTAACAGTAAAAAAGTGTCGGTACTCTTGTGTTTCTGGAAGGTGCATACATATTAATCATGTTTAAGAGTGTAGGGCTGTAGTCACATTTTTTTATAGCTTGAAGTGAAAAATTCAGTCAAATATTTTGTGTTTGAAAAAGTTTGCGATTCAGTGACAAATACAAACAAATGTAATAAATTTAATTGGAATATTCACAATGAACTCCTTCAATGGTTTTTATATCTTATGAAGGACACAAGGTGAATTATACTGAATGATACCCTATTTTTCGGAAACTCCACAGAATCAAGAATAAATATAATATATATATATTTTTTATTTTTGGTATTTTGCTAGGAGATAGGGTTATAAACAGGGTACACTGGCATTCATAGTAAGAATAATAAAATAAATAAAAAAGAATAAAAAAAATATTAATGATAAAAAAGAAAAAAAAAAGAAAAAGAAGAATAAAAAAAAAGAAAAAAGAAAAAAGAAGAATAAAAGAAAGTACCCGGCGAGCGTCTCTCCGTATGTATGACCACGCTAATCTCGAGAACCACTGAATGGATTTGTATGCAGTTTTTACTGCTACAGTCTGCATTTCTTCAAAAAAAATTGGTGTATTAAGAATTGCTCTAGCATATATAGCAGCTGAGCAATAATGGTATTAGTGCATCACGGCTAGTATTTAATATCGTACTTACATGTATTTTCCATGCAGTATTTTGATTTTCTCGTATGCTCTTTGCGAATATTTGAGTGGTTTGCTAGTTTCAAAACTCAGTTTCAGAATCACCCTGTGATTCCATGGGTGTGCATTAAGTTATAGTTAGGTTAGTAGGAGTTAAGAGATTTATATTGGTTTTACTACGTGTACGAAAGAAAGTTGAAATTTCTTTATCATGTTTGTAGAAATCATTAAAAATAAACATTACTCTTTTGATGGAAAATTTTATAAATTCTTTTTGCCCCGTCGAATTTAATTTTTTTTTCATTGGAATTTGTTAATTTTTTTTTGCATATTAAAAAACTTATTTCTTATATAGATTTACGTATTTTAAAAACTTTTTTCTTAGATTTTCTAAATTATTTTATTTTTTGAAATAATTTTTTTAATACGTTTGCAGATTGTGTATGTTTAATAGCTTAAAAAAAATGGAAAATTAAATTAGTAAATTTCTGTTTCGACATAGAGAGATAATAATATTTTGGTCCTAGAATGTTTTATGTTCATGCGTACTTTGTTTAATTAAACAGCTTTTCTCAATTTGACTAGATAGGTTGTGGACGAGCTTACTGGGTGTGATAATTTAATTTCCGGAATGCATTAACAATTATACTTAAAATGTACGATACATACATAGTGTTTCTGTACAATGGGAGTTACTATCATCTATATCTACTCTTCTTTCAAGGAATTTTAATTTAAGAAAGGAGTTTAGTGAAATGAATACGCAGAGTGATCTATAAGGCAATCGTTTTATTGGTCAAAAAGTCTCCCATAGCTGATAAATTTCGATCGTCCATTTTACGTTAAGTATTAATGGTAAAATAATTGTTAAGTAAACACGACGTTTATAACCTTTTCAATAGTGGAAATCTTGAAATTTAAGAAGTAATAATTCAAATATATTAAAACACAATTTTGATATAACTACGTCACTCCACTCCGGAAATTAATTTAAATAATTATTTCTCTTTGGTTTTGCTTATTGTTAAGGATCTTCATTTAGGATCGAGCCTTTTTTTTCTATAAATGTTCTTCTTCTATGTTCATCCATATATGATATATCACTCTATCCTGACATGAGTAGAATGTAAGAAATTTAGTCCGAAAATCTGATATCTAAAATGACAGATATTTAAAATAAGCCAAACGAACTGTATTAAATTATCTTAGTAATAAAAAATATTTATATATAACAAACAAATAATATAAATGTTTTAAAAAGTTTACAAAATAAGATTTTTTCAAATTATAAATGGATCAATACATTTTTTCTCGCAATACAGTATAAATAAATATTTTGGCTTACCAGACAATTTTCGTAATGGAATAGATATGTCCGAAACCCATTTGCAGGCATCTAATAACAACAATTCGGAGAAAAGTCTCTTTCGATGTTCGAAAATAATCAAGAATATTTGAATATTGGTAAGTTGACATAATCTGAAAATACTCGGTATAAATGACTTTCAGTACGAACACTTTTTGGTCAGGTTATAAGCTTAACTTCAGAATACGGCATTGGTATTTGGTTAGATTAGGTTAAAATATAAAAAATATAAAAATATAAAAATAATATAAAAAACACATAAATATTTAATATAAAAAAATAAGGAAATAAATTAGATAAACGTAATTACTTCAATAAATTATGTTTGTTCTTGCACAAGTAATTCAGACTAATAAAATAAAATGCCGTATCAGTGTAACAAACCCTAAAAAATATTTAATAAAAAAAAATGAAATATAAAAAAAAATAAGGAATAAAAATTAGATAAACGTAATTACTTCAAATTATTATGTTTGTTGTTGCACAAGTAATTGAGACTAATAAAATAAAATGCCATATCAGTGTAAAAACCATTTAACCTATCTAACTTTACAATTTTTAATAAATGCATTTGATTCTTCTGGAAAACATTCATTTTGCAAAAACCACAGAATTTATCAACAATCTTTTGGCTATTGTTTGCATCTTACCCTTATAAAAAGTGTACCGAATCACAGAATATTTTACGGAATATTTTAAGAAAAAATGGAAATATAAATTGTCATTACTTTTAAATACTTGGAAACCAATCACTTATGTTTTATTTTTCGATTCAATTTTACTGAAAGACCTGCTTTTTGCAAAAATCTGAACACAATATGCAATCATCACCTCCTTGTCCTAGTAGGGTCGGGGGCCCAAAGACTCGACAAGGTGCTTTCATATTCCCCTGTCTTGCGTTGCTTCTGCATGCGTCAACCAGTCTAGAGTCTATACCCATTCTGTTTTCATATAATATCCCGCATTTTACAGTTATGAAAGGTTATAATATATTTTTCTGGACATTTTTCCGAACTTATTTAAGGCGAACACAGAAATTCAAGAGCAGTTTCCGAAATGTTTCAAAATGTGGATAAATAATAAGGCCAGACATTTAATAATTCATTATAAAATTGTTCGCAAGTAAATAAGTCAAAGTGGCTCACACCGTCCAGACAGTTGAGCACAAAAACTTATGTTGCCTAATATACATTTACTCAACATAAAATGGTTTAGAAAATCGCATACTGAAAAGTTTTAGATAATTTAAATACATACTCACCAAAGTGGTCGGTGATGACAGCGAGGAGTTACAAAAGCCAATAAATGATTCACAGCACTTTTTACTAAAATTTATTCTATCACATTATTAACGAGATCGTTTGATTCACGTCACATGGAAAGAAGACAAATAATATAATTACTGAGCATTTGAGTAAATAGTCAGGTTTATACTCATCTCAATTCGTGTTTAAGGTTAACTCATTCGAAAACGCGTCTATGTAGTATTCACACAACGTTGACTGTAATTGGAATCCTACAAAATTCGTCGCTACTCTCAGACACGCTGCAGCGTTATGGATGGTTAGAGATATTTGGTAACAATATTAATTAAGGATATTCAATAGACTGTAGGATATAAATAATAAAGTAAAATGCATTAAATATTTTAACTTAATTCACATAATTGTTAAGGAAATGTATCTATAATTAAATTATAATGAGGATGTTTGACTGCTTCAGAGCTAGTCTCGTGCAACCCACAATTTTAGAAAATAAAAGAATCGTTAAGAAAATTTTATTGGTTTCAAGTTAATTTTTATAAAATAATGTGCTCACAAATGAGGCTTTGATAAATATCAAAAATTCATTCTACGCATTGATGGTTAAACATATTTGGCCCATGTTTACGCAATAAAAAAAGGTTTATATATTACCTTCACAATTAGTATTGTAAGATATATAAAAGCAACGTGAATGTACTTGATGAAATTTCTTCATTATTCATCTCGTCGTGAAAAATATCATTTTCAAATCCAAAGTATGCAATGTTTTCGAATTTTTTTTTCTTAAATTCTTGAAAACTAAATTAATTTGATTTATTTCCTTTATGTAGATTTTTACGATAAGAGTTCACTTTTCCTTCTATGAATAAGATCAAAGAGAATTATTTTCATGTCATAACTTGGAAAAATTATCGTATATATATATATAAGATATATATTATAATATATATAATTTTTGTTTGTTTTGTATAATAACTTCAGACACAACCAAAACTATGGTACTCATAAAATGAAAATATTTTTGTGCAAAAATTGTATAACCTTCATCTGCGAAACTATACGCTAAATTGAAAATATCATCCTTGTGATCAAGAATACTAAGTCAATTCATTAGTGTTTCAGTAAAGTACCCCATGAATTTATTATTTAGATGAAACTTTTAAAGGCATATATTCACTGTTAAGAAATTTTCATTTCTTTATTCCACCAATTCATATGCGTCAGATTCTAAC
This sequence comes from Agrypnia vestita, assembly GCA_016648135.1. Classification (NCBI taxonomy): domain Eukaryota; kingdom Metazoa; phylum Arthropoda; class Insecta; order Trichoptera; family Phryganeidae; genus Agrypnia; species Agrypnia vestita. The sequence goes on along the minus strand of JADDOH010014028.1, from coordinate 1,919 downwards.
AAAATTTTAGTGTGGAGTAGACATTTTTGGCACTAAGTGTTTACAATTTGGCCATTCCTAGTATAAACATATTTAACTCCGAATAAAATTGATTATTTTAAAATGATTCAATACCTATATCACTTTCAAAATTTTCGTGAGTAAGATTATAAGTCTGGCTTTAAGCTACTCATTTATAAGAAATTTTCTACTCGAGAAAATTTTTAAGATACAGATTTGACCTAGAGGTTCTTTGGAGACAACCTTCGGTTTTCGCCGTATTTATTCCAGAAAATGCCGATATTTTCGTATTTTCTAGAAGGTTTTCGTTGCTTCTCGGTTAAACTAGGCATATTTAGACTTTTATGGACGATTTCCGGAGGTTTTAGATCATCCTAGATTGTTATAAGCCTTTCTTGATTCTTCGATAGTATTGTGACAAGTAACATATTACCAGGGGTTCGGATAGTACGTAAATTCTTTTTAACATCACGTTATAATATCGTACATTAGATAAATATTCAGATTTTCAGGACGCCCTCTGGCAATCTTTCCCTCTACCATTCCCTCCAGTATGGTTTTTAGCAAATGCCCCATCCATTTTGCACGCCTTTTCGAGATAGATTCATCATGTGCCAATGTATGAATTGTCCCTCCTACACAGAGTTGAAGAGGATCGCCGGAGACCGAGTGGAATGGAGAAGATGTGCTTTGCTGCAAACCAATCCTGGAAACCAAACGGATTGAATCTCAAGAAGAGGAATAAATGTTAGTAATTAAAAACCTTCTGTTTGTGTTACTTTTCAAAATGTACCGGCATGTATAAGTACTTATGATTTGTGCACAATCGAGTCTTGCAATCAAATCAAATGCTATTAACGTAATTTGGGTAATTTCTGCACTTAATCTGTACCAAAATCTCAACTGAGATTTATCTGAACTAAATCTCTGAGATTTATTTCATCGTGTGTCATTACACAGACACGGCCCATAAAACAAATTTGTTTTAGTTCGTCAAATATATATATTCATGTATGTATATTTAATTCCCGGGGAATCTGATTAAAGCAGGTGTAATTCATTTGCGAGGAAGAGTATTGTGATTCCGTGTTTCGGAATAAACGGTATTCAAAATGGAGAAATCTTATGGAGTCCTTTATCTGTATGATTTAAAGGTAGACGAATTTTTCATTTCATTTCAGAGATGTCTATTTGGTTTGTGACTATTCTCCTTTTTCAATATTTATAAAGTTAGATACTAGGATTATTTTTAAAAATATATTATTTTCAAAACAAAATATATTAATTTTATGTTAAAATGTTTTTATTTTTCTGATGAAGTAGTATTTTCCAAAAATTGGTTTTCATGTAAACCTAATAAGAGAAAAAAATCGCTGTTGCTCAAAAAATTAAAGTTTCTCAGATTTTACTAACCACATTATTAAAACTAACCAATCTTCCGATAGTCATAAATTAAAACGTCTCCATTCGGTATCTTATAAAAGAATGACAGTGAAGAACTTAAAGACCGTAAGAATCCAAAACAAATGAATGACATTCCCTAACACTTCAACGCTACTGTCCATGTTACCATTAAATACAGAAAATGGTTAAGGAACCATCCAAATTTTTTCTCAATTCAAATATCAAGAAAAAGGTCTCGATCAGGCTTTTCATCCAAAGAGGTGTACCTTTATTATTGAGCCAAAGTGTGAGACTTAACTTCACATATATATTATATATTTATATTAACCTTACCTAACTTTTCGTATATATTTATAGAGGATCAATAGTGTTACGTACAAATATTGCTTTTTTAAATTATATTTTATGTATTCGAGTAATACATGGCCATAAAGCCTTTAAAAGTACACAATTAATAAGAAATCTGCTTCTTATTCAGCCTTCTTTAGTGTTAATGTCTATTTTGAAATAAATAT
>JADDOH010014027.1:36190-49195 GCA_016648135.1 Agrypnia vestita | reverse complement strand
CCATAAAAACAAAGTTTTTATTATACTCCTTTTCTCATTGAATCAGGTTTCGTGCCTACTGCACGCGTCGGGGTCATTACTCATTTGTATTGATTCCAATTTGAAAAAAACATTAAAATTTCGAAAAATCCAAAATTATACAATAATAATTAAAAAATTTTAAACGAAAATTCATTTTTATCGTCGCCACGAGTCTGTCCGCAAAGTTTCACCTCGATTGGATCACGGGAAAAGGGTTAAAAATCGATCCAAAGTTTTTCTGGCAGACAACAAACCGCAGACGCTACGAGTTAAGAGAAAGGGAGAATATATTTTTTTCTTAACATATTCCACGTGTGCAAATACCAACGTAAAAATGGAGGTAAAGACAGTCGACAGAAAAATTATATATTTTTAAGTCAAAAGCGTGCAAATGATCAAAATTCTGTAATATAATAAATTGTAACAAATGTTTTGACGTATACTTATCTCTTCTTTCTCTTATCCCATTTCCCATTTCATTTGGGGTCGGCTCTCCTTATTGTTTTTTTCCACGATTCCCTGTTCTGGGCCATCGCTTCGTCCAACTGGGTATTCTTCAGGTCCTTTTCCACACTACTCCACCATGTGGCGCTGGGTCGACCTATACCTCTTTTTATTTATTGTATTTTGAGTGCGTAATGCACTGCATGATCTCCATGCCTAATGAGGCATGGAGATCTATGACTATGATCTATGAGATGACTATACCATCTCAGTAGCGATTCCTTCACATGTTCAGTAATAGGGGCCACTCTAAAACTACCCTTGATATACTCATTTCTCACTCTGTCACGTCTCATTACACCCCCAGACCATCTGAGCATCTTCATTTCACTGGTATGGAGTTTTTGCTCGTGATCCTTCTTTGCAGTCCAGCATTCTGAGCTGTAGATCATTGCAGGTGTTTTGTAATCGCCGCGTGCGGGTCGCGCCATGATTCTGATTGGTTCTGCGCCAACATCTAGCCAGGATTCAAATTTTTAAAAATCCGCCCAGTGACAGTTGGAACGTGTGTCGGTGTCCTTTTCGGTGAGAACCGCTATTCTTCTTCGCGTGTTCAAGTTCAGTTCAACTTAACCTTCCGGAAGAAACAGATCAACTGTTCTGGATTCGACGAAGCCAGGAGAATCGCAGATTGAAGCGGCACTCGACGTACCAGGAAAACTGCAAGTACAATTTGACCACTGTGTGTTATAGTTAGCTTAGGCCCAGTGTATCTCGAGTGTCAGAATATTAGCAATCATTATCGGTGGAGATTGGAAAGGGAAGTATTTATTTCTAATCCCCGACCCGTGTACGATGGTAGCGACCCGTCCGTCATCGTACAGCAGGTCTACTTATGAAAATGAAAAATGTTATAGAATTGAAGTTTGGGCAGCCCTGAAAGCCTCTAAATGTCACATCCTCCGCGGCCCCGCGAGCCGCCGCTGCGTGGATCGCTGTCCGACGCTGAATTGAAACGTTCGTGTCCCTTTCTTGTATTGCTGTACTTCTTATTGACATGTACAGGATTAGCATTAACATGCTCCGGCTCTCTCTACACTCGCTCGCGTGCACACACACTCGCGCACCGCAACCCTTCCACACCGGATGGCCGATTTCACGGACCGAACTGTACTAATCGGCGTGACCGGCACTCAATGTGTTATTTGCAACAGCTATTTATGATTGAACGACATCGAGCACATTTATTAATAATTTCTGGAGCTTATAAAAATGTTCATGTAGATTTTTTTTATTCATTGTTTTTGTTTGACTCTGATACTCCTGTAAATGACAAAATAAACATTGTGTGTTATAACAATCGCGCATCAATAAACACATTAGCGTACACGCTCTACATATATTGGACGGAATATTTAAAATGGATTATATATATATATGAAATGTTCATAAATCCTGATAATAATAACATTTTTTGCAATAAACAGACCTGAAATCGAGCCCACACGGCTTAAAAAGAACAAAATAATATATACCATTTACAAACACAAAAAGTAATATCTATCTCGGAATAAAGCGATATTAATATAAGCTGGATATAGTTTTTGCTATGTTAAGTCGTTAACGCATTTCTTTTTCCCTTTAATTAGAAACCTACGCAGCATCCGTAGCAAATTCAATGAATATATCTGAAGCAAAAATTACAAATAAACACATTCTATAAAAATACAAAGTCAGGAAAACATCATGTTTTATTCAAACTAATAATTTATTTTGTTTGTGTTAATTTTACAATCAAACATTATTTGATCTATAAAAATATACCTATTAATATTTTTTTACAGTGTAATTTGACTGCTGAAGGATTGATTTCACATTATGGAAAAGGGTTTCATATTTAGATATTAGTCGAACGAAATCTTTTATTTAACTCGTTATAAAAAAATAATCATTAATTAAATAGTAGATATATAAAACGTAAATAGATTTTTCCACTTAAATATACCAAATCTTGATATGAACCGATTTTCCAGTTACATATGTAGGTACATAATATTGAAGAAAGTGAACAATGATATCACCATCTAACTGGATTCTTAGTTTTCAGAGAAAATAAAAATTTTCAAATTCGTGTCGGGATGGATTATTTAAGTCATTATGCGAACAAAATGTGTGAATATCATTTCAAAAGTATACGAATAATTGAGGAGTATAAAAACAATGGTAGTAATCCCCACTGAGGTGTTTCTGAGATAAATATAAAAAATCTGTCACTACGCAAGAAAATTTTTCCTGGAATATGTGAAGCTTACATCTTATTGAATTTTTTTTTAAATATTGGAAACCTCAGTTTTCTTTCTATGAACGTCTATAAATAAATATTTAATTTTTAAATATGAATATTGCTGTCTTTGCCATAATGTATCAGTCTACAATCGACATCAATTGTCACTTTAATATGAAGCGGCCATTTTGTCACAACCTTAGGATTTGATTGCTTTGTTTTTTATATTGATTTTAAAACATGATTTTAGAAGGCATTGAGCCATATTTCGTTCAAAATCATGAATTCACTACAATCTAAATTAGTGACCCTCGGTGACTGCATTCAAATCATGTTTAATTTTTTTGTTGATATTTTTGTCTTCTTTTGGTCATGGGTAATCGTTTTTGGTCCCACAAACTTATCTGTCACGTGACGGTACATACGCGATATGTAAAATAGTACTTATCATGTACATCGCGAGCGTATTCGTGAAAGTATTTATGCTGACAAATTGCTCAAAATTTCAATCACGCATGGGATGGGAAAAACACGGCCAAGCGTTTAATATTCCGTCCGACTGCGGACACATCACTTGACAAGATGCGATACTTAACTGAATCACCGGGTCGTGACGTCAGCCTTCGAGGTGGCAGTAGGTAATGACCTTCCGCGGGCTAATCCCTGCTTCGTGGTCGAATCTCGATTGTATGTTGATTAATTAAGGTCTATGGACTATCGACACGACAAATGAGGTTATTAAATGATTTCCGTTTTTTCTCCTGGCCTGTCACATCGGGGAATTTAAAATTAAAATTGATCAGCTTTATGTTGTTGTGTTGTTTTTTAATTTTTAATTTTTATTTTATTTATTAATCAACGCCCTAGTGGGCTTTTACAGTACAAGGAAATTTAAAATATTTTTATATACCTAACGTAAAACACGTTTTACAGTAAATAATTAAAAAAACAAATATTTAAGATAAACTAACAATATAAAATGAACAACAGTAATGAAAAATATATATAAACGATGTTTAGTACACAAGCAAACAGTAATAATTAGAAACCTTTAACAAATTAACAAAAGAGTAAAATAAAGATAATTAAACCAATATAGCAGATAAATAAGATAAGAAGATAAAAGAAACCACAAAAATAAAAGATAAAATCGAAATGCATTTAAAAGGGAAATAAACAATAATTAGGACTCTTTAAGATAAATAAATATATATAATTCGTGGGGAACAAAACATAAGTAAAAATTTAGTCCATTAAACTGTAATTACTGCTATTGGTATATTCTAAGACTAAGAAAATTATGAATTGTTAACCAAATTATTATGGAACAATCATCATATTTTTAATTAATTTACTTGTCTATGTATATCTACAAATACGGATTACAATATAATTTATATATTTATTTATTTAATAACTTTTTGTAAGCATACTACTACGGCCGTGGAATAGTTGAAATTGGTTTCCGGAATATAACATTATAACAATATACAATATTACGAAAATAAAGCTCTGTGATAACGAGACGAGTAAGTGAGGCAAAGTATTACTAGGTTTTGTGAAAGGTAAAATTACTTTGATCTACTTTTGAAGATAGTTATGGTCCGCGATGATGTGATGTCTGTGCATAGTTGACTCCACAGCCCAGTCAACTGCCCTTGGAATAAGGAGCTGAAGAATTTAGTATTATGAATGGGGATGAAATGTGAAGTAGGTACTTTCAGTTGAACGGTCATGGTTAGATAGAAAGTTCAATTTAGATTTCAGGTACTGAGGTGAGTGAGAATTGAAATGGATATTATAAAGTAGAGATACAACATGGATATTATGGTGTTGTCGGGTTGTAGGCCAATGGTAAAATGAGTTTGTTGAGGTTGAATATATATATGTTTTGAAGACGTTCCAGTCTTTAAATTCTTCAATCGAGTTTGTTAGATTCTATAATATATGTATATACGCGCAGTGTATTTTTAAATTCAGATTATTAATACAAGAATAAGTGCTTCAGTTTTAAAAGACACTATGTATTAAATATAGTTTTATTTGTGTACATATTAATTTTTATATACAGGATTCTGTTAAACTTGGATTAATCTCTATTACGTTACGAAAAGCAATTTCAAATACGTATGCATACATATAATAATAAAAAGTAAAAATAAATAATAATTAAATACTACGTAAAACATAAAACCTTAAGAATAATGATTTTGATATAATTTAAAAAAAATTGAAAATAAAAATGTTATTATTTTACAAACACACTGTTAACAGGTCATTATTGACCCTAATATATCGCCCTAGAGTGATATTAGTGTACAATACAAAGTATCAATATTTTGTGAAAATTTTGAATATTATTTAATATGTTAAATTTTATGATAAATTTATATTAATTAATTAATATAGGTAATTATAATCAGGGATGTTATGGATATGAAATTTCGGATCTGGATACGGATACGGAAATAGAAATAATATTATACCAACTGAATGTGACGGCTCGGCTGGGCAAAACAAACAAAAATTTCATTTATGCGGAGTTTAATTTTTTTAGGCGGAGTCTAAATCTAAATATCATTTAGATTTAGACTCCGCCTTTATCCGAAACTATCCGAAACTCTTATATCGGTTTCGGATATTTTTTATTTCGGATATCCGATAGTTTCGGTTACGGTTACGGAGCTCCATAACATCCCTGATTATAATTTTATGACAATTAAAAATTGTTATGAAATGATAAATTTTAAAAATAAATATGTCATATTGCGTAACGAGGGTAAAAGATCTTATGTACGACTAAAATCTTTATTATTTACATAAAATACACTAAAAATCTACCCAGTGTACACTAGCGAAGGGAAAAACTACATTTTAAAATGAAGACTACAACACACACACGTTCACCAGTTTGAAGACTACAAAGTGTACACTACAATTGTAGTAAAAACTATTTGAAGTGAAGTAATTGTAGTACTACGAAATGAAGTGAAGTAAATGAAGTGAAATAAATGAAGAAGTAATGAAGCAGTTGTAGTAATAATGAAGTGAAGTAATGTAATGAGGTAATTGTAGTATTAATGAAGTGAAGTAATGAAATGAAGTAATTGTAGTATTAATGAAGTTAAGTGTAATGACATGAAGTAATGTAGTACTAATAGTTGAGTGAGTTAATATTTTTTTCCCAAATAAAAATTTGGCGAGAAAAAAAAGGTCAACTTTACCTACATCAACTTCCCAAAAATTTCTTCATGGGTCCCAAAATTTTTCAAACCATGGGGGGGGGGGGGTTGTTACAGTTTCCAGAGATTTCTTCATATCATATATCTACATCAACTTTCCGAAAATTTCACGTAAAAAATGCACTATTTAAAGTAGGTATGTTTCTCATACTTTCGATAACTTTGAAGTGTATGTACTTTGTAGTGTTCGCTTTGAAATGAAGTGTACTATTTGAAGTTTATACTTTCAATAACTTTGGTGTTTGTAGTGTGCACTACACATCAAAATGTGCGAAGTGTGCACTTCAATGTAGTGTAGTACTACATCGTAGTAGTGAGTACAGAGCGGACCCATCACTAGTGTACACTCCGTAATAAATTTAATTTTTTTTTTGTTATAATCCAACAAACTTGAAACATCACATCTCCGTGGAAGCAATCAGAGAGCCAGAGCTCGGCAGTGCGAGAACACGGGAGAGCATAGCGGGAAGAATCAACATTCCCAATAAAACACTAAAAAAAATGCACCATCGTTGTTCGTAAACATTGCTGGCACACAATCAAAACAAATGTATGTAAATCCCGAACCGCAAAGTCGACCAGTCTCCACTCCGCCGCGATCGTGTCTGCCGGCGAATTTGCATTCAGCGTCTTCGTGATTCGCGTTTTTTCATTGCAATCATCTCTCTAAATGAAACTGTAAGAGGCCCGGCGCACGGGCGCAGTATGCATTATGCATTCCGCCGTTCGGGGAAATGATTTTATATTAGGCACGCGTTCTCCTCCGGTAACCACCGCGACCAGCGACCAGCTCCGCGGGCGCATGCCGATCTGCCCCGAGATACCGGACTGCACCGTAAACCACTCGCATGAGAATAAAAGTTTTCAATCAATGTATATATAGATGTCTCACAGACACGAAACTGTATTTTTATGGGAAAATTTTTTCACCAAAGCTTTTTCATTCCCTTTGAATGACCACAGATGTTGCTAACGTCTATAGATTTTTTTTTGAGTTTTTTTAAGCAATATACTTTTATCTGTGTGAATGAAAATTCATCCGAATTACTATCATTCCACTAGGATACACCGGAAATATTATTTGAATTTTTACTAAACTCCTTTTTACCAGTATTTTTCATTCAGAATATTTTTGGGTATATCCAATTTTTTTAGAACAGAATAGGATTTTTTGTTACAGGGATGTAATTAATCAATCAATGCATATGTACACCAAAAGACTTCTATACCTACTTTCCCATAAAAATACAGTTTCGTCTCTGTAAGACATCTGTATTAGCGAAGGGAAAAACTACATTTCAAAATGAAGACTACAACACACACACACGTTCACCAGTTTGAAGACTACAAAGTGTACACTACAATTGTAGTAAAAACTACTTGAAGTGAAGTAATTGTAGTACTACAAAATGAAGTGAAGTAATGAAGTAATTGTAATATTAATGAAGTATTTTTTCCCAAATAAAAATTTGGCGAGCTAAAAAAAAAAGGTCAACGAGAAAAATATTTAAGTTAAGGGGGGGGTTGTTACAGTTTCCAGAGATTTCTTCGTTTAGCTACATCAACTTCCCAAAAGTTTCTTCACTCGATCCCAAAATTTTTTAAACCGTGGGGGGGGGGGTTGTTACAGTTTCCAGAGATTTCTTCATATATCTACATCAACTTCCCAAAAATTTCACGTAAAAAATGCACTATTTTAAGTATGTTCTCATGCTTTCGGTAACTTTGAAGTGTATGTACTTTGTAGTGTTCGCTTTAAAATGAAGTGTACTATTTGAAGTTTATACTTTCAATAACTTTAATGTTTGTAGTTTGTAGTGTGCACTACACATCAAAACGTGCGAAGTGTGCACTTCAATGTAATGTAGTACTACATTGTAGTAGTGAGTACAGAGCGGACCCATCACTAATCTGTATATACAATGATTTATTAATGATATCCCTGTAACAAAAAATCCAGTTCTGTTCTGAAAAATTTGGACTAACTCAAAAATATTCTGAATAAAAGTTTTCATTGCCATTCACGACTAACCCGGATACTTTTCCAAGACGTCAATAATTCGTGTAATGAATACTGAATCTTTTCGACTTTAGCATATTAGGCTTGATGCACACTAGCGGTCCGTTCACGGTCCGCTCTCGCTTCAACAAAATATTAATAAACAATGAACAATGAAGTCTTTCACACTGTGTCCGATCCCGCCCCGGTACATATATCGAAGAATATTTGACCGAAGCGGGATGGAACTTGTACTGGCACAAGAATAATCACATAATTTGAACTCAGGTTGAAGAGGCTCAGCGTCTTCGACCAATCTTATGTGCATATCATCAATACAATTTTAATTTTAATTAGTGCAATAATGGGTACATAGGAAATATGGAATTACGAAAAAGATTATTAAATTAATGGACAATTTATTAAAAACATTTTATTACAAATGACATTTAAAAAAGAAGTTTTGTAACTAATTGTACTACTTTAATAATGTAATGAATAATTATAGCTGTCACCGGTCAAAAATGACGGAACATTAATATGAACATTGATTCGTGTCTTTATTAAGCCCTAGTATATATTTATTGCATCTTTTTGACTGTTTACGGAGAGGTGGCGGTAGCAACACGCGTTTGCTGGCCCGGGGTTCGAGCCCCATCTTCGGTCGTTTAATTTGGTGTTTTTGGCCGTATTATGGACGAAATTAGGAACTTTATACGAAGTTACGGACGGACAGATAACGAAATTATTACGTTTGTAACGTAAATCAGAGCAAACTGATCAAAAAGATGAAGCGTAATCTAAACTTGCGCACTAGTGTGGATGTCATTGGATTTTATTTAAGCGAGAGCGGACCGGCAGCGGACTGATAGTTTGGATCGACCCTTACCAGAATAGAATATCAACTCGAACAAAATAATCGGCTTCGAATGTCTTTACCAAGAAGTGGCCACTTCGCAGTCAATGCTGGCCACGCGTCTACGGTCAGTACTTCGTGAAACACGGTTTTCGATGTTGAAGATGGTTCATATTTATATAATGCAAGTCCCACCTGCTTTTAAATAATACAATGCAGGTTTCCAGTAGGTAGTATTCCTACTGGAAACCCTTCGCCGAATCGTTTGCTACCAAATATTTATAATACAAATAAGTATTGCGATTCTGGTAACGTAGGTAGGTATAGTATAATATGAAATTTTAAATAAGTAATATCCACGTGTCTAGGTTTGTATGCTAATATATGTAATTTCTAGAGATGCACCGAAATTCGTTTCATATTCGGTATAGCCGAACTTCGGCAACTTTTACCGAACTTCGTCTCCGGCCGGATTTCGGTTAATTTTGCCAAACTTCGGTAGCCATTTAATTAACTAGCTTTTGCCAGCGACTTTGTTCGTGAAGACTTAGATTTAATCCCACAGAAACCTATTACTGGGATAATTTTTTTTTTGTGCTTTTTCAGACAATAATCTATCTCTGTGCCAAATTTCATTCAGATCCGTTTAGTCGTTCTGGCGTGAGCGAGGAACAAACATTCATCCATCCGTCTAAACGTTCACATTTATAAATATTAAATAGGTAGGATTTAAATAAGAAATGGAAGAGTATAATTTTTTTTTATTTAAAATTAAATCTAGACAAAATGTTGATTTATAAGTAAATAGGTAACGTGTGAATGGATATTGTTTTTTATTCTCTAGAAAAGACACCACACAAGTATCAAGAATACGCGAAAATAAAATAATAAATTTTAATACATAATATTCTATAACAACTCTCCAGAATACGTTGTGTTGCTTAATTAATTAAAAAACACAGAGTAAATTAAAAATTACACGTGTTTTCATGATGGCGATCTGAACTGTTCATCGGGCAAAAGCGCACGAAATTTAACCGAATTTTGGCCGAACTTCGGCACATATTTAAGCCGAACATTCGGCCGAATTCAACATTCGGCAGAATCCACATTCGGTGCATCACTAGTAATTTATCTGTGTTCACACGCTATTTAACCATAGCGCACAGCAACGTTAAATAAACAGGTACTTTATTTAATGTAATTAAAATACTTAACATTCAGCCGCCGAAATAATAAAATCAGTTAATATTTACTAGCAGAGAGCAATCGGTTTCACTTCGTGGTGAATGTTAACTGCTGATTTTCCCTTAAATTTATATAGTAATAATAATCATAATAATTTTGTTTACTTTTGTATCGACGTTTAAAGACGTAGATCATCCCAAGTACGTCTAATTCAGTTTATTTGTAGCTCTTTGAAAGCAGCGTGATCATTAGACCTGTGCTGAAAGTGTTAAGGGGTGGCCTAATCTATGCGACTGGGCCTGTCACACTAAAGGCGCTTCTTAGTAAGCAGCTCTGTTAGCTATGCTGAGTAGTGATGGTATTTTAACCGGTGAAACACTATCCGTTATTTGTGATTTGTATCGGATTGTATTAATTATTGGTGACTGATTTTTGGTAATTCTTATAGCTCAGTTACCAATCATCGATACAATCAGGTACAAACTTCAAATAACTGTACAATGTGTAAACAAGATTTATACATGATCAGTCAATGTAACTCTCTGAGAAGTGGTGTGGTATGGCATGTATTTTTCAGCGCCGAAAATTATGTTGACATTAGAAAATTTTCAATTTTTATTGTACCAAAAAGGGTTACAGACAGACAGACAGACAGAGGGTAAACAATTACTAAATTACACGACAAGACAACCTAATTTTACCAACCGATGCTTACAAATATTCAATCACACGTATTCTTCGTCAAGTAAGTTAAGTTTTTTATTTTTGGGTCGCAATCCTAGGATTGGTCTGCAACAAGCACTCGCTTTCTCCACTCCTCTCTGTCACCTGCCAGCCTCTTCATTTCTTGGTAGATGCTACAGCGCACATTGTGAAAAACCTGACCTAACCGTGTATAAGGTGGTTGAGCCTTGGCTCACCGAACCGAAGCTACCAACTAAATTTTTTTTTTTTTTTTTAAATCTAACCGAAATTAATAAACCATCTAATATAAGTTCTAATTCAGATACGCAACCTAAAATACTCTTACTGATCTCGATCGTACTGTTCCGAAATACACATTATAAAATAGATAATAACCTATAAGTATCTCTACGTAGATAAAAGGTTAGAATTATCCGTTTTGAATGAACTGAAAGGATTATTTTGTAAGAACGCGATGCGGTCGTAATGTTTCTTATCGATGTTTAATTAATATCAAAATCCTATTAAGTTCTCGCAAGTTTCATTCTAAATGCAAATACTACCTAATGGCTTTTATCCTAGTTTACCAGGATATGTCTCTATACTAGATTATCTATTAAATGGCTCATGATGTCGTTTTTTTCCTAATTTATAAATAAATAAATCACTATACTCTCACTCAATTACTATAGAAACGTCGAAGTTATTGGCTCGTGATATCGTCTTTAGTCTATAACTCCCCCTCTATTGTGACGCACGTGGCAACCCTAATATTTCAGAAAACGTGTTGGAAATTCTATATTTACACATACAAAGATAATAATATACTTATAATTTTAACTCGAACTTGACTACGATACGTATAAAATTTATTGTTTAGAGTTTACATTTACTGGAATAACTAACCATAACAGAAACGTAAAATATCTGAAAGGAAAAGCACATTTACATATCATTATGTTTTTAAATTTGCTTACTTTTGTTGGCTGCTTCTATATACAATTTATAGTTTGGAGAAAAACACATAATCAGATTGTTTCAGTGATTCACCTCTGGATTGGTTATCTTGGTAGAAACTGTATTTATCTGCAAACCGAGAGTCTAATAATTTGAAAATAGGTCTACTTCCGAGTATGTGGTGTCTGTCGCTAACAGTACTTCACTTTTCTCGTTAGGAATTTATTTAACAAGTTTAAAAATGAATCTATGGAAAGGAGGATTGATGTCCGTGGGTAATGACATATCCTCGGTTTCCGCGCTAAAGGGGCCCCATCGTCCCGCCCCTAAAATGCCATGAAAAACTTCCTTCTATACATTTTCTCTGGCGTTTCCTTTACCTTGATAAACAACCCGAAGCTAAATCTTGATATAGCCACGTAGTATGTTCCATTGCCTCGACAAATCGTCAGCATTCCGAGGAAAATGTAAATCCAAGGTATACCAAAACTTTAGGGATCACTTGCGTCTAAAGATTAAGTTGGAAGATATTAATAGTGGAATCTAATTCTTTTAGGGGTCCTTGCGTCTAGAAGAATGTTGGTTATTAGTTTAAAGCTGATTATTGCAATTTATCCTCTGTGGAGTATAAAGATAATTTCTTGGTAAATGAAAATGTGAATTCCTCCTCGTAGAATGAAGACAAGTATGTTTAACCAATGGAACATTCCACGTGAACAGAATATATTAACCATGTGTCAATACATTCATAGATATCCAAAGCGTAGTGAATAAATCTACCTCACCAACTTCCTATGACCATGTGACTATATTTATACAATAATAAAACGAGTTATCTGAGCAAAATAATTCGTGTAGATAACGGGAATACTTTATTTCAAATATCGTTGAAGCATTTTTTAACGTCCGAACGAAAACGCAATATTCAGGGGTGTATCCTGAATCGGTTGCGCATAATTAATAACCCGATTCACTTTCTCTCCCTCCCGTTCATATAAGTCAGAATCAAATATTTCGAAATCACAGCGCTCTCACCCAGAAGTTTCTTCCTTCAATCAAGTACAGGGGTAATTTCGCCCCATTGAGGAATGACCCATCTGTACTTCTTGAAATTCCCTAGTTAGAACTAGTTCTTTATATATAGGGAATATGCACGTAATTATGGATTTTGTCCTCATGATTGAACGTCTCCTTGGCAAAAAGCGGGGCAAACCCAAAACAATCAACCCACTTCATTCGCTCCCTCTCTTGCGTTCAAATGATTTGAATTACGTATAATGGGATTAAATTAGATTGGTTCTTGTCTTTTTCCACTCCATAGTCATATTAT
>JADDOH010014027.1:0-36180 GCA_016648135.1 Agrypnia vestita | reverse complement strand
ATGCCATCGCAAGACGAGTCTTGTTATTTCAATCCTAACTGCATTATTTATAATGAATCTAAAATATATTGGATAACTCTTGGTTGTTCTAGTATAACTGATCCATCAGAAATCACGCCGAACTAATTCCGGGGGTCAACAACACAGACTTCGGACCAAACGTCATACCTAATGAGTTATTTCGGGCAGTCTCCTTTTTAGGTATATAAAGCCTTACTTATAAACCCATTGTCGGACGTATATCATGGTCTTTATACTCCATGCTTGCTACCACCAAAACTGAAAGATGCCATCGCAAGACGAGTCTTGTTATTTCAATCCTAACTGCATTATTTATAATGAATCTAAAATATATTGGATAACTCTTGGTTGTTCTAGTATAACTGATCCATCAGAAATCACGCCGAACTAATTCCGGGGGTCAACAACACAGACTTCGGACCAAACGTCATACCTAATGAGTTATTTCGGGCAGTCTCCTTTTTAGGTATATAAAGCCTTACTTATAAACCCATTGTCGGACGTATATCATGGTCTTTATACTCCATGCTTGCTACCACCAAAACTGAACGATGCCATCGCAAGACGAGTCTTGTTATTTCAAACCTAAATGCATTATTTATAATGAATCTAAAAATGAATTGGTTACCGCTTTCAGTCAAACACTGTCTCTTCTCATATTCATACAAGTCGGAATTAACTATTTCGCAACTACAGCGCTCTCACCCAGAAGTTTCTTCCTTCAATCAAGTACAGGTGTAATTTCGCCCCATTGAGGAATGACCCATCTGTACTTCTTGAAATTCCCTAGTTAGAACTGTTCTTTATATATAGGGAATATGCACGTAATTATGGATTTTTGTCCTCATGATTGAACGTCTCCTAGGGGTCGAACGACGCAATCTCAAAACAACCAAATTCGACTACATTTTAAATCCTCTTTCAAATGATTTGAATTATGCTTAATGAAATTAAATATGTATCTTTCCTAAGAATATACTGCCTACTTCGATATTAACTGTAGATAAATTTGCTTTAGAAAAATTTTAGAACATTTAGAAACAGTTTAACAATACTATTATATAGACTAAAAAGGTACTCATCCTGAAATCTTGTAGTGGCTTGAATCCGTAGCTCAGAAGGCCCTTCCTCCAGACTCTGCATAAGTGTGAATCTTGTTCCTCCAGCTTCCCATTTGGCACATATCTCTTCTTCATTCTCTCGATGGTTATAAATACATTTAAAAGAATCCTAACTGTTTTTATTCCAATAATGAGATCCCGATTTAAATTCAAAAATGATTTTAAAACAATCGAAGCACAAGACAAAGTAACGCATCCCTAAATTTCGACTATAAACCAGACGTTAATTATTTCGCTCTATATTGACGCTTGTATGATGGCGTCATAACAGATAAAATTTTGTTTGTCTTTCGAAAATGCGTCAAAACGCAGGCATTTGTAATAATCCTATATTTTAATACTGACATTTTGACGCTATAACAGCGATGAATTTGGATGCTTTCGTAACTGATTGTCAAATACCGAAACAAATTGCTTTGGAAACTATATCTCTGATAACGTAAAAACGCGCGAAACAAACGAAACCAGCGTGGCCTCTCGGTTCAAAACACTCCAAAAAAAACTCTCGAATTAACGCTCCAACACCTACTTATAAACTTTTTCCATCGGAAATTCCTTCTCGAAGCTTCCCCCTCCACCAAAGATCTCATTGGTTAATTTCTATCATATTTTTAAAATCCGGCCTATCACGAGCCAACACCTATTTACGCGTCTACATGGGTGTAGTGAAACTTTTCTCCAATACGAATAATATTATTATTTTTTTGAATCGACGTCCTGTCGTCAGTGGCGCAGTCGTGACTCTCACAACACAAGTAATAAATTAATCTTAAATAGTTCTTTTGGAGATATTCGATATAATTATTATTTTATTTCTTATTTCTTGTAATAGGTTGGCAGGTTAAATTCATCACAACATCTCCGATAACCCCAGTGGTCATAATAGGTACCTATAAGTACTATATAATAGCTCGCCACTCTAGCGGCGATTTTATTCATTATTATTATCTATAGGTTTGCGTCTACGAATAATCTATCATGTGATTTCGCACTTTTAAGGCAATATAATATACCGATGTGTTATTTACTGGAATTATATTTATATCAGATACACTAATTAATCAATTAATCCATCATAATTAATTAAACAAATTTATATGGGAAATTAGTTAATGAGCTCACCAGTAGACATGATGGCTCTAGTTTCCTACCGATGTGATTTTGTACGCTGGGTAATATTAAGACTAAAGGGTAGAAAATTATATTGCATGAAAACAATATATTGAAAAAACACACTTGTATTTAAATGTACTAAAAAATAAAATAAAAAAAATTTCGGCCGAAAATTTTTGCCTGACTCCAAACAAAAACGTGGGCGCTTTTCCTCCATCAAAAACAGAATTCTGTAATCTATATCAATGTCTAAAGCGCCAATCTTTTATCTTGAGTGAGGCAAACATTTTTTGGCTGAATTTTTTTTACTTTTTAGTTTGTAATTACATACATTTAAATAAAACCATATTTTTTCATTTGATATATATTTTTTACAATAAAATGACAATGCCACGGTGAAAAGACATCTTTTACCGTGGAATAGACATTAATTTTTAAATAATTTTCGACCAAAATGGATTTGATTTTATGAGTCCTCTCATAAAAATATGTAGCAGGCTAAGCAACATTGTGTACAACACAGTATCTCAATATGCAACGGCCATAGTAACAATAAATATAGGGTATTTTTAGAGGTATAGAACTTTAAAATAAAACAAAACACATTAAAAACGAGGAATTGGCGTAAGCATGGTGTAAGCTGTCAACTGTCAAATTGGCTGTCGCTGGAAAAAGTTTTGTCAATTCTAAAAACAAACCTCTAAAAATACACCCTATGTTCCCACTTCACTTTCCAATAAAACCAATTTGACTAATCAACCTTGATCGTTACCACGATTCTTATGTGTTTTATTTAATTTTAAAGTTCTACAACTTTAAAATTAAATAAAATGAATAATTATGTCTACACATATTTATTCAATATGTGTAGACATATAATAATAATTATTATTATTTTATTTACATATTCTTGTATGATT
The DNA here is from genome assembly GCA_016648135.1 of Agrypnia vestita. Lineage (NCBI taxonomy): Eukaryota > Metazoa > Arthropoda > Insecta > Trichoptera > Phryganeidae > Agrypnia > Agrypnia vestita. The sequence goes on along the minus strand of JADDOH010014027.1, from coordinate 33,005 downwards.
CCACTACATTGATTAGTTATTTGTATTAATTAATATTTAAAATTAAATAGCATGTCCCCAAACAGCAATTGTATGTTGGTATAAGGGGACATAAAATAAAGTAAAATAAGTGGGTACACATATTAAATATCAGCACATTGATTTGTTAAGCAATTATCGCCTTTCCATCCCAAGTCCCTTCAGCTGTTTATTCAATAGTTCTACACTATCTAATTCCTTTATGCAATTGGGGATCCCATTATAAAAATCGATCGCAGTGTATAGGAAACCATATCTCTCTCTATTAGTCCGCGGTGTATCACTTCTTATATAGTCTCTTGTTCTTGTGTGTTGTCTATGTACGTCACTATTCTGGTAAAGGATGATATCATTTTTAATAATTTATTCTATATTTTATAAGTCATCTTTATCTTTTCCGAATATATCAGATCTTCTAGGTTAAATATGCCGGTGATTTTGTACAAGTCATACCTATAAAAAACACCCCTTAGTACTAAATCATTATTCAGCGCTCTAATTTGTTTTAAAATTAAAGAGTTAAGGTTGGTATTACGTTGTTAGACATATTTAACTGTAAATAGTTGCGGATATTTTATACGAACCGTAGGTTTTTTCCGAGAAACGATTCTCGACGTTTCGTTGAATGCTTATTCGACATCATCAGGAGGAAGACCTTTACCCGCGGAGGCAGAAGGCGGACTGATTACTGCTTTCGAGGGCGTAAATTGCGACGTCTCTCAGAGGTTGAATCAATGTCGTCAGAACAGGGCGCCAAATACTTGATAGTTTGTAATTGTCATCTCTATTGAAATTGGGATGTTTGTATATTTCAATGGTTTCCCTCACTAATCTGGGTATAAAGTGCAGTTCTATTGATAAGATTTTATCTAGTCAAATCTGATGAAGTGACAGAGATTTCCTTTGGATGCATGTTCGCAGATTGCCGGTATATTGGAGTTATTGTTTTTAATTGCTCCAATACGTTCCTTCAATCGTGTAGCGATATTGCGTTTGGTTTATACTATACTTGACCTGGTCCATGACCTTATTATGAATGTAAAGAAGTCAAAAGTAATGGTATTTGAGAAGGAGCAAAGTAAGACAACGTGTGAAATACTAGTAGGCAATGAATGTTTGGAACAAGTAGATGAGTTTGTGTACTTGGAAAGTATGTTCGATAGAAGAGGGAATGTTGACAAAGATATAGAGAGGAGAGTGACTGCCGGGAATAGGGTGAACGGTGCTTTGAATGCAATAATCTCTAATAGAAATATGTCTACCGATGCAAAACTAGCGGTACATAATGGAGTTCTGGTACAGACACTAATGTATGGAAGTGAAGCCTGGAGCTGGCAGAAGAGGATCGAAAGTAGATTGAATGCAGTGGAGATGAGGTCCCTTATACGTATGTGTGGCAAATCCATGTACGATAGAGAAAATAATGTAAAGCTGGTCGTAGCATAATACATAGGATAAAAATAGGGTCGCCCAGGTGGTTTGGGCATGTTGAGCGATTGATTAAGGAAAGAATGGTAAAGAAGATATATGATGCAAGTGTTGACGGCGCCAGAAAGAGAGGGCGACCACAGAAGACGTGGCGTGACCAGATTAAACAGATACTGGAAGATGGTCCTGTTAGAAGCCTGAACAACCGTCGAGTTTGCATGCGAAGATGTATGAATGTAGAAGCGAAAGTTATATGTCAGGACAGAAGAGTATGAAACGGCGTGATGGTAAGTTAGTTAGTTAGTTAGTTAGTTGTCCTATATAGAACGGAAAAAAACATACGGTTCGTATAAAATATCCGCAACTATTTGCAGTTAAATATTGTTTTAAAATTACATTAATATATTCAGTATTAATCATATGTAAATAGGTATGTGCTGTGATTTTTGTGTATTTTGTGTAATATCCATTAACCCCTTTCGTCCTGGCCTGTGAGACTCATCAAGAAGTGATCCTTGTAGCGGATTGCGGAGTGCATTGTTCTGTTCATCTGGACCTGTCCGTCTCCCGAGTGGCCCGTCCCGGCCCGCTGTCGGGCGATAGTTCTCCGGGAAGAATAATTGATGAGCCCATTGTCACGCAGGATGATTCCTGGAAGCGATTTGCATTAGCTAAAAGTATTTCTTCGGGACTCGAGCCCCGGGCAGCCGGGCACCAGAGCGCTCCGGCTATTGTGGCACCATTCTAATGACAGGGCACGAGAGCTAATAAATTAATTTGCTTTGAAAGAAATTGCTGGTGTTGCATTTTGTAGTGCAATTAAATGTGTGTTAAATTCTGTGATGGCAACACAAAATACAAAATATAAATAACTCTGAATATAGACCGCTATGAATACCTAATATTTGAAAGTTGATGGCGCCAATTATAGGGATGTTTTGGAATATTTTGAGTTTGTCCAAGTTTTTCAGAACGCAGTACTAGGTTTTGTCCCAGGGACTTCATTAATCAAGATATATTATGACTATAATTCTATTGCGCTAAAATCTTGTATCTGGCCAATGACGAAACATGAAGAAAGTACAAGTGATGCAAAACAGGGCAATGAGAATCATATTAAAAAAAAGTAAATACACCAGAATTGAAGAAATGAGAAAAACCCTCAATTGGATGAAATTGAAAAATAAAAATAACAAAATGCCCAAATATTTTTTGAACAAAACTATTGCAAATAGTGATGTTAACACCTACTATAATACCAGAAATAGGAATAGAATAAGATTACCATATAAGAAAAAAGTATATACACAGAATTGTCTAATGTACAGAGGTTTGCCTGAGATGCCAGAAAACATGAAGGTTATAAATAAGATGAATGAATTTAAAACGAATGCTATAATTATTGTAAGAATAGTATAGAATTGTTGAGCATAATATGTATTATTAATTATAGATTGTACCATAGGTTAGATTAGATGTAAATGTAGATATGTAGGTAATTATGGATAGTATATTAGTAATAGATTTAAGAATCTGAAGTGTTAAATACTAGTTAATATACAAATTGTAATATTAACTAACTTAAGAAATAAATAAAAAAATAAAAATGATAGTATTATATCTTGATTAATGATGACCCTGGGACAAAATCCAGTATTGTATCTTGAAAAAATTGGACAGATTCAAAATTTTCTGAATGAAAAAAACTGGTCTAAAAAAGAAATTAAAATTTTTAAATGATATTTCAGGCGTAATAGTGTAATACTAATAATTTGGAAGAATATCATTACACATATAAAGAATATTGCTAAAAAAATCCAATCAAAAAAGATTCCGTTCCAAAAAAAATTGTCATCAGTGTCAAAAAGTGACATCTGTGGTTAAACGGGTTGGAAAACTTAAATATATACAACTTCCAAAAATTTGATAGACGTAGTATTCTATCATGGGTGGGTGAACGTTAGATTGAGTAAAGTGATCACTTCAGCCAGCCGTACGAAAGTTCGAAAGATCTATGAACACCCAAAAACTTCCGTACCTACTTTCCCATAAAAAATATAATTTCGTCTCTATGACACATCTATAATAATATCTTGAGGAATGTTTGGCTTCTTCTGTCTCTGAAAATCTTGCGTGCAAAAATGTGTGGATTGTCATATTACTACTGCATCTAGTTATTTATTTATATGTTGACATCACTGACCCGCAGGTTGAAGTAGATTAGATTAAATATAATATATAGAATAAGTACTAAGAGTATCGTAGAGTCTTAAGAAATTGGAATAAAAAAATGTTTTGCATATTTCACCTTTCGAAAAATAGGCGCGGGTACAGATTGACAGCAATCAAGGACCTCTGTCAAAACTTCAAATTGCCACTCACCATAAATGGAAAAAATTGGGTCATTTTTCAAACATAATAATTTCGTTGTTTGTCTATCTATCCATCCGTCCGTTCATCTGTCTATCTGTCTGTCCCCGTAACTTTGTGTGACGTCCGTAATTCGAATTCACGGCTAATAAACAAAATTCAATGTTCAATCTTTATTCAATGTTTATTCAATGTTACAAAGTTTACAATTAGTGTTTACAAAATTAAATTAAGCTTTTTTCATTGTTGCTGAGAGTCTTGGCAGCAAGTAAACACTACAATTGATTTGATGCCCTGCCTGCTACACTAGTAGTTTACTGTATTATAGCAGACAGTGCTCTTCCAGTAGTATAATGTTCAAGAATATTGAGTATTTATATAACATTTGTGAATCAATATTATTGCCAATTAAAATTGAGTAATAGTAATAATTAAATGTTTACAATCTAATAATGGTGTTAATTAATTCTATTATAGACAAAGGAAAAAAATGATCTGAATAGGATATTTAATAAAATAAAATAAAATAAAATAAAACAATTAAAAGTTTTTAGAAAGATGAAAGTAAATGTTCTTGTAGGATTAGTATTTTTCAAATTTAGTTTATATCATGGATTTTAGTAGGTTTTGGACATGCTTCCTTCCCTTTTCATGCAGCCATAGTTTCACTTTTGAAGAAAAATATGCGAGACTATGGCTACAAGTTTTTAGTGTAGTGTTAAGAGTATTGAATATTTTTGGTGCTTGGAAGAGGTGAAATCTTTGTGAAAATGTTTTTGTGAATTTTGGTACAAGATATTCGCTGTTCACCTGTGCCCTTGTTGAGTGTGAGTGAGTTATTTTTTGGTGATCTTGTTTATGTCGGAAAAAATATTTTAAAGTGTTGAGTAAATATATTTGATTGATGTCCAGGACGTGACATTCTCTGAAAAGTTCTTCTGAAGGAAAACGAAATGGCTTTTTATGAAGAACTCTCAATACCATTTTCTGGGCTTTGCTTAATGAATCTAATATAGTACAAGCTGCACCACCCCAACTGACAGTTGCATAATTAATGAGTGAGTGACACAGTGCATAGTATACTATTCTTCTTGTCGGTGCGTCGAGTACATCTCTAATTTCTTTGAAAAAATAAACAAGCTTTCTTATTCGGATTGTAAGATTCAAAATATGTTTTCTCCAGTTTAGATGCTGGTCTATGTACACACCTAGATATCGTATATCTTCCGTTGTCTGCAGATTAGTACAATCACAGGGTTTATCTTTTGATTGACATGTGTGAATCTGTAGATTTTTGGGCTGTTTTATTACTGTTCTTTTACTGATGGAGAAGCACATGTATTTTGTCTTTGAAGCATTTACTGTTAGTAGATTTTTGTCAAGCCATGCTGTTATTCGATTCAATCCGCTTTGTGCCTTTTTTAAAACATTTTCCCAGGAATCATCTTGAAAAAGAAGCACTGTGTCATCTGCAAAAGAAATTATTTTACCGTTTTCTAAATTGGAGTTACACATTTCATTGACATATATGAGGAAGAGCGTGGGTCCCAAGACACTTCCTTGCGGTACTCCGTATGATGTTTTGTGGAGGTTGCTGCAGTGATCGCCTGATTTAACCACCTGAACCCTGTTATTTAGATAATCTTCAAACCACGCCAAAGCCGTTCCCCTTATTCCCAAAGCTGATAACTTGTGCAGCAGCAGTGGATGAGACACCGTATCGAAGGCTTTGGCTAGGTCCAAAAAGATCCCAATACAACGTTTGTCTTTATCTAATTGTGTAACTAAGAATTCCGTTAGTTGACATATTGCATCTTCTGTTGAGAGTTTTGGTTGAAACCCGTATTGATTGTTGGAGATTATTTTGTGAATATCCAGGTATTTCAAAAGACGTACTTTAACTATCTTCTCTAAGATTTTAGAAAAAATACTTAGGAGCGATATAGGTCTATAGTGGCTCGGATTACGGGGATCACCACCCTTGAATATTGGACAGATTGTAGCCAGTTTTAGTGCATTTGGAAAGATACCCGTTGAGAGACTTTGATTGAATATATAACAAAGAGGCTTACTTAATTGGTCTTTATTATACTTCACCACTTTTGCTGTTATCTCATCATTTCCAGGGGCACTGTGAGACTTTAGATTACTAATAATTGCAGCAATTTCATGACTGGAGGTTGGAGCAAAGAAAAATGAATATGGACTTGCTGAATTTAAATTTGTTTTGAGGTTTTCTTCGGTAGTTTTGAGACGAGACAAAATATTTTGTGCTAATTTTTTACCAAGCGAAGCAAAATGCCCGTTTACATTATCTAGCACTTCAGTAATAGCCTTATCCTCAGTAGCATGATTTTTGTTTGGAATCAGCATATCACATATATCCTTGCTTCTAGTATTTTGTGTAGAAGTCATTTCTCTTATAGTTTCCCATGTTTTCTTTGCATCATGTTGATTTGCTTTTATAATATTTTTGTAATATAAGTGTTTAGCGGATTTGACCGCTCTATTACAAATATTTCTATACTTTTTGTAAAAGTTTTGTAAGCCGACATTTAGAGGGTTAAGTTTAGACTGTTTGTGTAACACATCTCTCTTATTTATGCAGTTAACTAAACTTTCAGTTATCCAAGATTTCTTAATTTTTTTCCTCGATTTATTAGAAATATGTTCCTGATTTTTTTTTATGTGGCTTTGTAGAATATACAGAAATTTTGAATATGATGTATTAGCATCATTAGTCTCGTATACTGGTAACCAGGTTTCTTTTTCGAAGTCCTGTTTTAGCATTTCAAAATTTAGTTTGTGTCGGGGTTTTGTATAAGTTTTTGTATTTATTTTTTGTGTTCCAATGTCAATCATTACTGGAAAGTGATCCGTGATAGTAGTTTCACATACAATTCCTTTCGCCAAGAATTTGCTTTTAACCATAATGTGGTCTAAACATGCGTTACCTCTTGTTGGGTTGTTGATGGCAGGAACGAAACCTTGTTCAGCTAACATGGATAGGTATTCAGATGCGTTTGAGGTGGGAGTACTTGCAGTTATGTCAATGTTTATGTCACCTGCAATGATCATTGTTGGATTTTTGGCCATTGTGAGTAGCTCTTCATAAAGAGAATTTGTGAATTCATGCGCACTTTGGAAGGACGGTGGTCGATAAATCCCATATATGTAGGTACCGTTACACAAATTAATTTTTAAACAATTGTCGTCACTTATATCCGGTTCAGTTACTTTGAAATTTATATTTGCTTTAATGTATGTTACAACACCGTCATTTTGGTTATAATGTTTGGAGGTTTTGTGCCCGATGTATCCTGGAATCATCTGTATTGTGTCTTTATCTTTCAACCAGCATTCCGTAAGAATAATAATTTGAAAGTCTATATTTAGACGATGCAGTAGTACAAGAAGTTCGTCAAAATTATGATTAATGCTTCGTATGTTCATATTTAGAATCTTAAGAGTGCTACTTCCTCTACAAAAATATTCTTTACAGTTTTCTGGTTGGTCCACAGTTTTAGTGTTAATTGGTTCAAAGGAATCTATTTGGTTTACCAGATCAATTATATTAGCCATTCCATATCTTTCTATAGTAAGTTTGGACGATTTTTTTGTTACACCAACATTCTGTACAAGTAAATATATCCGAATCATATTGTGTTCATGATTTGGGTAAGGGGACTATTATAGTTTGCGAAAGATCGAATGCCTCTATATCTACCGCGAGATTATTAATATTCATCTTTGTCAATCTGATGTAAAGTATATCGATCTGTAAGCTATTAAAGTGAAAAGGTTTTATTAATAGTTGGTAGTAAATACCTATATATTTGCACTGTACATAATTGTTACAAGATGAGGGTATATAGGGTAAATTCATTTTACAGAAATATAATCGAATTAAGATGCTTAAATTTAGTTTTTTGAAAGAATATTTTGCTATGTAAGTGAAATGATATCGTTTATTATGAACTATATTACTATCAAGGTAGGTATATATTTTATAAAAAGTATGTGTTAAAAACAAGAGTAAAAAGAAGTTTAAGAATGTGTTATGATTACTTAGAATGATCTTATTGTCGAGTGAGTATCTTTTCAGTTGAAATATAATGTTTTTAAATGCGTTAGTGTAAATATGTGTAAGTATGGTTTTTAGATTTATTTTGATATGGAAACAAAATTTTATATTTATGAAATATTGGAATAGGTGTCTATGATATGCCCATTCAGCAAGTTTTAATAAATCATGGTTTATTTTATACATTGGTTGTTTATGGTTAATGCCTCTAGTATAGACCATAGAAAAGAGAAAGTTTGTATACATCGCGGATCGGCAAATGACATTACAATTTTGACAGGTCCGTCTCCGATTTGATACAAAGAAATGGCTCGCCGACATTTTTTCGTGTATATATGCGTCCATTCTTAATCCAAACAAATTTTATATTTTTCTGGATGGCTATCTTCTTTGTTTCCGCTAGTAGAAATTTGCATTTTTTTGTAATGTGCTCGGAGATGTAAATAGGCTTGATTTCTTGGTTATTTTTAAAGATGGAAGTGTTTAGTGAGCGCTCATAACCTTTCGATTGTTTATTGTGAGATTTAACTCTGTCGAGGAACGTATCACGACAGGTCCGGTTGGTAAATTTAACGATAATCGGGCGTGGAGTCTTTTTAGAGATGTGCTGCCTCGCCCGTTGTATGGAGAGGATGTCGCTCATCTGACCTTCCCAGTTTACTGTTGAGATGATAGTTTTGACACTGTGAGTGAGATCAGCGGTTGACTCTGCCGAAGTTTCATGGCATCCACGGATTTCGATGTTGGTGGCTATTTGTTGATACTCCTGTTCGTCAAATTTATTTTCCAAGTATTCTATTCTTTTAACTAATTCAGATTGCTTTTGTTAAACTTTTTCTATCTGATTGCATCTAGACTCGATATTGGTAATTTTTGTCTTTAGGTCTTCGTATTGGTTACTTACAAATTGTATAGCCTGGAGGATGCTTGTATTTTGATCTGAGATTTGTTTCCATTGCTTATAGTTTTCAGAAAGTTTACTCTCTAGATAATCGATTAAGGAGGATCGCAGCCCCTCTATGTTACTGTTGTAGAGTGCAGCTGAGTTGGCATCGATGGTGATAAGTGATGTATCATTAGCTTTAGGGGATGGATTGATAATTGAAGGCTCCCCAGAATGTTTTCTATCACTTTTATCTTTTTTGCAAGGCGGGCAAATCCATGATTCTATGTTTTTTGTCGACATCTTTTTAAAATTTTCTTTAGAGATATTTGTACAATCTGTGTGGTAATTAATAACTTGAGCATTTTTTGCAATGAAGTGTCTGTTTAATATTTGTTACTGTGAACGTGCATATATTGCAGACAGCCATTTCTGGATTCATTAGCTGTTACAATTTAAATAAGGTTAATCTTTTGAAATTTACCTTTGTTAGTAGGTATGTGTCAGATGACAGCTGGTTTTGACAGGTCAGTATTTTTTTTCAAAGAATAGATGTTTTAGGTGTACACTTCACTGGTATATTATTTGGAGCTTAAGTTACTTTAATACTGTTCTGTTTAATAGCGTTTTAGGTCACTTTTATTATTTAATTTTACTTTATTTGTAAATTTTTGACGAAGAATAAAAGTAATGATACTGTAGGTAGTACAGGAAACGGAAGAGCAATTAAACGGCCGGAGATGGGGCTTGAACCCCGAGCCAGCAAACCCGAAGGCGGCAACGATAGCAATATTGCTATCGCCAAAAAGGTACAATAAATATATTGGTACTAGGGTTCAGTTCCGTCATTTTTGACGGGTAAAAGCTTTTCATTAATTTTTATCTAATGTCGTAACTAAATCCAACGAATTTATTACCATTATTATAATGCCAAAATGTTTTAGTGTTATTATAATAATATTGTGTAATTTACGATGGCTCTTGTAATGGATTTGACTGCGTACTGCGCAACGTATAATTTTGGCAGCGTCCGTTCAATGCAATCAATTACTTATAACCTTTCAATAAACCAAAGTTACGCAAGCGAGTTGAAACAAAAGGCTACCAAAAAAATCCAGATGTGATGCGCACAGTATCCGACCACGATCTCGTCACAGATTCCAGCCGTTTGTTACGCAACCGACTTTTAAACATTGCCCAACGATTAGCCGCTTGCACAGAGTTGTAATGAATTATTTAAAAATTAACTTTAACCTTCACATCAATTAAACTAACTTGACAGCTGTTACGGAGTGCTTCACATCTCGTGTGTGAAATAAAAGTATACATTCTCGAATTGAGAAGGACTGGTATTGAGAAATCACTGGTATTTCTGCAATGTATTTAAGTACACATGTAACTAATGAGTAGCTTGCACGGATTAAATTATTTTCAAAAATAAAAAAAATTACGGTGGAATTGTGTACGTTGTATTGAGTAAAGTGATCACTCAAGGTTGCTCATACAGGTCCCATATAGATAGCTTTGTTTTTTTGGGATTTCTGTAATTTATCATAAATAAATAAAATATTAATGTAGGTAATTAATAAAAATAAACATTGTTTTCATCACTTTTGTATTGAAAAATATCAACATGTTTCAGAGCCCATGGCCCCTTCGCCCCAATTATATACAATTGTATCCTGACGAAGGGGCCATGGGCTCTGAAATATGTTGATATTTTTCAATACAAAAGTGGTCAAAAGAAAGTTTATTTTTATTAATTATGCTTATAATGTTACCACAAAATTATTTTGATGTTTTTGAAAAAAAAAATTTTTTTTTTTCAATTGATTAAGCAACATTGTAGATTGACATTTAAAATAAATATTGATTATATTATTTGTTTATATCTACTTCTTTTGTATGAATATTTCCACCAATAAACATTTCTTTCCATCGTCAAGGTGTTGTATAACAGTTATACAGCACCTTGACGATGGAAAGATTTTTCTGAAACATTTTGGTGGAATTACTCATATAAAAGAAGTAGATATAAACAAATAATATAATCAATGTTTAAAAAAAATATTATTTTGTGTTTTCTTTTAATTTGCGAATGAGAATGTTACGATGCCACATATTTTCTCTTCTAGTAATGCCGGTTGCCGATTATGACTTTTTATTTTTATTTTTTTTATTTATTGATAATATGTACATTACAAACAAAATGTTTAAGGCATACATATTAGGAAGTATATATCAAAATAAAAATATTTAATAAATTAAAAATAACATAAAATCTGGTCAAAGGTGTAGGAGAATCCCGCTTCGGAAAACCCCCTCAGACACATGGAATATATCAATACCCAAAGCGATTTTGTTCAGCATAGCTGTGGCTCTTCCAACAGGCATAACCATCGGCAGGTTGGTCCTGTATATTGGATTGGCATAATTATGTATATGGGAAATAAATGTAGATACATACGTAAACGATGCTCAAGCGATTTTACACATTTGATATATGGTTTTACACATTTGATACATGATCTCTATAACTGTTCTGAACAGCCATAAAAAGTCATAATCGGCAACATGATCGCTGACGTCCGCTGAGCTTACAAACACCGGAAGAGAAAGAAGAATATTTGGAATATAATCGCTCTTCTCAAACAAAGATATACCTATTGTGGATTCCACAATGTACATATTACTGGTACCTACGCAAATCGCATCACGTAATGACAAAATTCGTTTCCTGCACACGCTAGTTTTCTGTGTCTGATTTCGCGAGCATTAATTAATGTTCTATTAAACCACTTTTTATATTAGTCATTCCAGACACTTGCTGTGAATTGTCTGTTTAATTTATTTAGGTGTATTTATTAGCAGTGATCAGGATCTATGTGATTACCTGCTAATTTTGGTTAAGTTATAATTTATTTAGGGTTATACAAAGGATTCTGTATTTTGACACTCAAATACACAATTATTCATAGTTAATATTTAACTGTAAATGCTTGCGGATATTTTATACGAACCGTAAGTTTTCCGAGAAACGATTCTCGACGTTTCGTTGAATGCTTATTCAACGTCATCAGGAGGACGACCTTTATCCACGGAGATGGAGGTCGGACTGATTAGGTGTCACCTAATCAGTCCGACCTCCACCTCCGCGGGTAAAGGTCGTCCTCCTGATGACGCTGGATAAATATCCAACGAAACGTCGAGATTCGCTTCTCGGTAATACATACGGTGCGTATAAAATATCCGAAATTACAGTTAAATATGTCTAACGACCGTAATAACAACCTTAACTCTTTAATAACTGTCATCTCTATTGAAATTGGGATGTTTGTATATTTCAATGGATTCCCTCACTAATCTGCGTGTAAGGGCGGTTCTGTTGATAAGATTTTTGCCTTGTCAAATCTGATGAAGTGACAGAGATTCCCTTTGGATGCGTGTTCGCAGATTGCCGATATATTGGAGTTGTTGTTTTTAATTGCTCCAGTATGTTTCTTCAATCGTGTAGCGATATTGAGTTTGGTTTGTCCTATGCAGAACGCTCCATACGGTTCGTATAAAATATCCGCAACTATTTACAGTTAAATATGTCTAACGACCGTAATAACAACCTTAACTCTTTAATTCACAGTTAAATTATTCATCATGAGATAGGTTTCCCTTATGAAATAGGTATTCAGGGAACGGTTATTATAAATTACCTACAGTAATAAAATTCGTCATCGATTGTCAACACTTTCGCGCTATAATAATTACAATATTGCTGGAATATTTTTAACGGAATATTCGGCGAAGTGTTTTCACGAGTCTCTGGCTCCACAGATGGTACTGCGCGCTGGTTACTGCGTGGGCCGCCATAATTCCATATTCTTACTCACAAATTAGTTACAGTCGTGATTACTTTTGTGACTAAAGTGACGCTCAGCTCCACTCGGATTAGAACACTTTTTACATCAATTCCATTATTTATAACTATACATTAAAATAACGAAGCTCATTCAATTTTAATAACAATAAATGTAGACCCCATGGCAAGAAGTTGTTAACTAACATTTTTGTCAAAAACGAGTTAATAAGCCGTCTAAACTAAATATTGTACGCTCTTTCCATTGGAAATAAGTTCAGAACTTAAAAATAATTAGAACATGTTCAAATCTTAGGGATGAACATGTTAACTACACTTTTTCATAAAAATCAAATCATTTACTAATGCTAAGAACATGTTATCTTCAATAATAACATGTTCATGACACACCTATTAATTTGATTGGAATATTTATGGTTACTATAAATTTTACTCTGGCAATACTGTCATATATTTTTTGTTTTTATTTGAAGACTATTATAATATGTACATAGATATTATTTTTCAATAACTTTAAATGGTACATACCATGTTTTGTATTATTAAATAACATGCCAGGTATTTTGTAATTTTGGATAATGGATGATAAAAACGGATAGCATTTGAAGGGTTGTTTGATGTTCGTGTTTTACCAATTTTAAAAAGATGTTATTCTATTAAAAATGAGTTCCAGAGGCGAAAAAATGGTTGTTAACTACATTTTTTTAGGGAAATTAGTATATTTTTATGTTTTTGTGCGTAAATGCCTTTTTTTACTTTGTATTTTTTTTTTATATTTTAGTGACATAAATCAATAAAAATTAATCTTGAATTAGCAATAAAACATATTTTTCAAAGGCGAAATGAAATGTCTAATTATCTCAAAATGTCTTGAATGTTAGTTAACAACTTCTTGTCATGGGGTCTTCAAATTTAAAGTGTTCCAGTTATTTAATTTTAATTTGTTGTCAAAAATACAAACACACTACGCAATAAGTATTAGAAACAGACCATTTTTTGAACGGTTGTTGTTAAAAAATAATACGTAAATTTTTGAATTTAATGTTATATTTTTTATTGGGTTATCAATAATGTACATAAATATATTCATCGCTTTACGAATGATTAACTAAGTATGGGTTACAATAAATTTTAAAAACCCGTTGGTTCATGGATTAAATACGTGAGTCGCAATAGATACCCGACAAAACTAAGAAATAATTTCACCGAGATTTTGTCACTTCCAATAGAAACTGAAAAAATCACCATTAGGGTGAACCGTTATCTATTTTATTTTTATTTTATTTTATTTATTCATGGGAAACTAACAGTACATATGAAAATCAGATTACACATGATTATTACATTTTATAGAGACCATCTAACAAGTTTCCACAGGGTTAACATGTTATAGCAACAATAGCAACATATAGCAACAATAACTTCAGTTGTACAAAAAAAAGTGAAATTTTTAAGTTACGAACAAACTATGAAAGTCAACGAATTAAAGGTAAAAGAGGAATCAGAATTGGATAGGAAAGGACAGGTCTACTTAGCAAAAAGGGGAAGAGATAAGAAGAAAAAGGAGTGCAAAAGATATATAGCATAAAAATATCTGATAAATATATCTGCATATACATATACGAGGTCTGGACAAAATAAATATATAAATAAAGATGGCTACTGATTACACAATCCAAGGACGTTGTCAGATCTTAATAAATCTTTAAAATAAAGTATAATTCATAAATAACCAATTGAATATAACAACATGCTCCTTTATCAAAATTCTCGATGCATTATCCTTTCCCGATTTTGACCTCCTGCACCTGAACCAAGCCATTAGACAGTGATAATCAATTCGCTACCTAAGAAACTAACTTAAGCGAGATTGGTATCATTGAAATATTGCTCAGTTCTTTTCAGCAGTGTCCAAAAACCTATATCCCCGGATGCTGCGTATGATTTAGTAATTTTTCGCGTCAAGATTTTTTTTAAATGTTATGGAATTTTTATGCCACTGGTTGGCGGATTTTTTTCTAATTCACCCACATCAGAGCAAAGTTCAAACGCGTGAGGTCATCATTTTTAATGGTTGAATAATATATAGTTAACATAATCGATGAACTAACAGTAGATAACAAAAAACAACATATTTATATCCATGAACATTGATAAATAGTGATAATTATTTACCAATAAATAATATCGTTTTTATTTCGCTTAACGAAAATTACAATAACGCGATGGATTTTATTTGTGTGTATGAACACCATTTTTTATTCACAGCCGGTGATATCGATTTACGAAAAAATACAAACGACTCTGTGAACATATTTGATATAAATTGACATTATGGAGTTGAAAATATTCGGAAGGCTCCTCCCAGCGGGAGGCTGTGTTAACAGATTTCCATTATAATATCCCGAGATTGTTCCGTTCGCCGATCACTTTGTCCGAACGCCCGACGAAAAAGTGGAAAACAAATCGGCCCGATGCTCGGACACCTCATTCGTTCCGATGACACATTCAAACGATTTGTGCGAATAGGTTCGTGATAAATGGATTATCATTTCCTCGAACCACCTGTATGCGCGAACCACCGTTTCTACTTTCCGATGCGAAGTTGACCCAAGAACTCAAGAACACTTTATTAATGTTTATTTATTTATTTATTTACTTATAAACGCCTATTACAGGCTTTTAGATAAAAAATATTATATTAAATTCAAAAAGTACCCATATACATAAACAATATCAGAAATAAGCAGTAAATTATAAAATATATGAATATAAAGTAGGTACATGTATAAGCAATAAATTATATAAGCAGTGAAAGTATCAGGTATAAGTATTAAAATACGAGTATAAAAATAAAAAATAAAAATAAAAATATAAATTAAAAATATAAAATACATTAAAAATATGTTAAATGTTAAAGATTACTATATATTATATTAATAATTATACAAAGCATATGGCTTTCTATATAATGTATAGAATTTTAACGATTTTCTGTTAACAAGAAATTAATTACATCTCGTAATATATATTTTTCCGATTTTTCTGCAAAAATTTGCATCACATAATTTTTTTTTAATCAATTATGAAACCTAGCTAGAAAATACGATCCCTGATATATTCCGAGTACCTATACCTACTGCCTGAATATTCATAAATAAATCTTATTCCCGTTTAAATTTATAAATGTATTTATTAGCATCCCTTGTTTCCATATACCCATGAAATAAATGTGTGGGCGAAAGGAATAATTGAATGAGTCAATAACATCGAGTTTTGAATTAAACATGCGGAGTTATCTTTAGATACATATCTAGCAAGGCAAAGTTAGATCAGTCAGAAAACAAAATAAATTACGATTATTTTTAAATATTTAAAATGGACAAATAAGATGATCAATTTTTTGAAAATTTTGGGAAGAATCAATTACATTAGTCAACGTGGTTCAACTTCTTGTGCAGAAACTGAACGACTGGTGCAAAATTAGATAAAAATAACAAAACCTTTAAGAGATATTTCATAAGCAAATGTAATTCCAAAATTTTGATTTGGTTCTCCTGAAAACTTTGACTTATTCAGTTGTTTCTTTCGCCCACAGAAATATGTATAGTAGGTAATGTAATGTAATCTTTGCGAAGCAAATTAGGTTTGTTATTTGTGTTGGTAACTTGTCAGACCTTATTCGTGGGTAGTTACATTATGTGTCACTGTCGTTAGTGTAACTATTACATAATATTTAATTCTTATTTTATAAACAAAGTAAAGTGAATACTTTAATCTTACAATAATTAATATGATTTTGATAATTACCATTTTAATTTAAAAAATGGTACGTATAGATTTATACACGGCAATATCTCTTATATTTATTAGATGATCAAGTATATGTGTTGATATAGATATATAGGTGATTAGTACACAAATACAGATATTTTAAGTCAGTTACATCCCTAACTCACGTTAACCAAAGATAGTTAGTTTTAACTAAAAGTATGGATAAAGACATAATATTAATTGCATAATTTATTCTCAAAACAATCGCAGTATCAGTTTCAAATTTTTAAATAATTAAGTTATTTTAAGTTTTATTACGTTTCAAAATTATAACTCAACATGAAATCACGTTTAAAATAGATAATATAATATCTGTTTGTACTTTATTAATAAATGTATTATTCTACTCTTATGAAATTTGAATAATATATGTATTCATTATATTTTTAAAATATGTATAATCGAGCATAAGAAATTTTACGCAGTTAGTCTATACTATCAGGCTAATTTTGCACTAGTTTTTGAAGCTGGAAATATATTTGCACATTCGTTTCCTTCAATGCTTCTGGTTGTTTTTGGTCAAAATTTATTGCATTGTATGTATGAATTTCCATATTGTGACGTTTTTCGTAGTAGGTTTCGTAGTAGGCTTTAGTGAGGTTTATATTTTTTATCTTATATATGTAACAGATTTTTATCTAGAATTATTTTGGGTATTATCTTGGGTTCGTTTGACTAGGTAGGTACTAGTTCTTTCATTAGGGAGCGGGATTAAGAGAGAGACTGACGTCCGTCGTTTGATTATTTGGTGTGAATTTGTCAGAAGACAGTTCTCAGAAGTATGCATGGCACTAAAAATAGAATATCTAGGTAAATTAGAAATTGGATTATGGCTCTAGAAGGCGAAGTTGTATGAGACAAGAAAAGTGTATCTTTCTATTATATAATCACTGGCATCTCATGCATGTCTGATAATATTACGTACATGGAGAAATATTGGAATCGTTTGAATTGAAATATTATATTATTATTATTCAAAAAATATACGTAGGTATTGATCAATTGCCAATCTATTAATATTTGATACGATGTTTAGTGCCGAACCGATGGTTACGGTCGTATGTCCGAAGCTTTCCTCAATTTATTACATATTCATTCTTTATTATGATTGGTTATATGTGCGAGAAAATGTCACGGATAAGCGACATTGGGCTAATAAGTAGTTATTTATATTCAACGCCGGATAGTTTATTGGAATTTAAAGTGTTTATAATAATCTGTAATATATAATCAAAATTTGCAACATTCATGGTCAATGAACACTGATTTTCTTTCAATAAAAATTCCTCGAAATTCATACAAAAGCAACATTTAAAATCGATAATTTTATATCTTTTAAATCTTTTGTTCTGATAATATCAATATTTGAAATAAAGTATGTTTTTTATTCGTCAGTGGTGGTCAGACATCCAATAATGTATATCGTAATTATATTTTTTAAGAATTGTGATTAGTTTTTATAATTACTAATGTTTCTTTAATATCATATTTCTTGCTATTTATTATTTTTGCTCTACTCTTTAAGGTCAATAAGCTAAGCCCAAAATTACAAATATACAGTAAGTTAAACAATATTAATAGGTGTACCCATAAGTAATAACTTTTTTTTGATGTGGAATTTTTGCTTCAGTCAAGCTCAGTAATCCGTGGTCTTGTGACTTGTGACAATTAACTTTTTTTTTATTACTCTGTTGTAAAATGGCGGACAATCAAGTAACTGAAGAGAATTTACGTCATTGCATGCTGTTTCATTTTCTATAGGGTGTTAATGCAACGGTTGCAACAAATGAAAATTTTCCGATGGTGATTTTGACTTGTCCGATAGCGATCGAAGTGGGCGCCCTGTATGGTTTGATAATGACGCTTTAAAAATACCTAGAAGCATATTTTTCTTAAAAGTCTACCAACAAGATGGCAAAAGGTCCTAGATAACGATGGAGATTAAATCGATTAAAAATAAAATTAAGTGTAGTTAAATTCTTTTTTTGTTGCCACTTAAATAATTGATTACTTATGGGTACACCTAGTAATAGTTTTTTAAATTCGTATAATTATAAAATAGAAGAATTTCAAACCCATCTCTAAATTTAATATATAATGTTATTGAACGATTTGTACTAACAGTTGGAAGTATGGGTAGATGGAGTACCTGATGTGAATTTTGATAAGCCGACTAGGAATTTTCGAGTCTCGATACACCACTGATATGGACGCGTTTACTCGGAGATAAACTCAATTTAACTTTGACCCGCGTGATCTTGACGTTTGTGACTTGACATATCGAAACTTAATTTACATCTCGCGCTTAACGCCGACAGAGCCTCGAGCCCACGCCTCCCAAATATCTGGCTCCGGGACAGTTTACACATTTCATTTAAAAAACACAATCAGAAAGTTATGAACCACGATCGCCTGATTTAAATATTTTGAAATTAAATTTTTGACGAGTGATTAATTTTTTCTAAAAGAAAATTAATGAAAGCCTTTTTTGTATTATTAAAATTTACAAAATATTTGTATTTTTTTGTCTGGAGCACAACCATTCATTCAAGCAAGTCAAAAAAGCAGTTTTCTTTTTGAGGACTAATTAAATCGTCACTATTTTAATTAAATGGTCAGAAAATCAAATAAATGGTCAGTATATTCTGATCATTTGTTATTCGGTCAATATTATATTTAAATGGTCATTACAATAAATTAATGATCAGAATATACTGACTATTTATTTCATTTACTGACCTTTCATTTGATATGCTGACAATTTAATTAAAATACGGACCATTTAGATAGATAGATAGATAGATAGATAGATTTTTATTTCACATTCATAGGTGACAATAAGTTGTCAAGTTGTTGTTGAGATATAATGTTTATAAAATTATATAAGCATGTTTCATTGTTGCTGAGGGTCTGCCTGCTACACAAGCAATTTACTGTATAGCAGACAGTACCTACTCTTGTACAGTATATGTGCAAGAATATTTGTTATTTTTATAAAGTAGTTATTATATGAATAAATCTTAGTACCAATAAAAAATAAGTAATACTAATAATTATTTGTTAACAAATTTAAAAGTGGTGTTAATTCTATATTATAGACAAATAAAAAAAAAATATGTGTATTGGATAGTTAATAAAATAAAATAAATAAGAGCAGTTGAAAAGATGAAAGTAAATATTCATATAGGTACTAGTATTTTTCAAATTTTGGTTTTGTCTTGGCTTTTAACAGGTTTTGTGCAAGCTTTCTTCCATTTTCATGGAGCCAGAATTTCACTTTTGAAAAAAAAATTGATTTATAAAATACCGAACAATGAAATACAATCCACTCTTTTTTATCACAAAAATGAGAAAAGACAAAAAACCATGAAAACAGAGAAAAACATGATCCCGTGCCCAATTTATTTAATATACATGGCGCAAAAAAATGAAAACAAATCTATAAAACTGGTGTTATTTATGGAAGAATTATACAAAAAGTATTTTATTAATTTTACTACAATACAGTATAATTCAATGTTCTCATTGCACGCCCCTGGTATCTATAATTAACATTATATACTTCGTGTCTTCAATAATATTGCAGGATTGCGCAACTATCGCAGTGTGCTGTGTGTACCAAGAACTGGTAGTCGACCGCTGATCTACTGCCTGAACTGCCATTAATAAACTGGCAACACTTGGATTCCAAGTTTCCAATGTCAGAGGAGGGTTCTATTATAGACCGTTATAAAAATGGACGCTCCATTTGCCGGAACGGCGTTGTTAAATATTTATTTATTGAGCATTTTTATATGCCTGAATAGTATTTAGCGGCGCATATAGATAGATAATCAAATAAAAACTGCTTCGGAATGATATCATTGAGTAAATTTGCGGGAACGTTTTGTGTGAAAATAATACTTTGATGGATTTTTTGCTTTTTTAAAACTTGGAACATCACACATCACACTGATTTTGCATTGATTTTTTTTTACAATTCGTTTTATGGTTTCTAGGTGTGTGGCGCATTGAATTTCTTGTTAGCAATTACCATAATTAGTATAAACGGAATACGGTCAAGCCGAGCCATAATTCTACCTCGAACCAATGAATCTGTTATTTATCTAGAAGGAATTTTCCTCGTCACTGGAGTTCGCAGATTCACTTAACAATAAATTAAAATATTTTGTTTACTTCTGACTGACACATCGCTTTGTTTGTTTGCAAGCTCAAAAGTCAACATGGACGATGTGAAGTTGTAAACGCCACTGCTTGCCTGCTTATTAGATTTCTACTCGTTTATTATAAAAAGTATGTCTCTGGTTATATTTATAGGTACTCAAGTAAAAACAGACGAAATTAGACAGTCTATGTATAAATGCAGAGAGATTTTAATAGAATTACGTTTTATTTACAATTTTCAAAGAAGCAATGAATTGTAAATTAGTGATTATCAAGCTAGCTTATTTTAACTACTTTGCTTAAGATTATTTGGAAATATTTATAAATACTACATAACTGAAATATAAAGAAACTCCGATTTCTGTGCGGCTTATTGTAGTCCCGCATTTATATCTCGTGTCTTATATGGTATTATATCGTCTCAGTGCAGTTTGTAGGCTCGTAGAATGTTAAAAATAATTTTAAACAAAGCACCTAAAACAAAATTTAACTTAAATGTTATTTCAGAACCACTGACCTGTATAAAATTATCAATGTACCAAACGTAATGTATCAATGTAAGGATTTGATAAATAATTAATATAAATTAATTTTGCTTAAACCACTTACTTATTGAAAAAAATCAACATGTTTAATGTTTTTTTTTCAATAAATAAGTAGTTTAAACAAAGTTAATTTATATTAATTATAATTATGTTACCACAAAATAAATTTGCTACATTTGAAGAAGAAGATTTGATAAATATTTAAAAAAAATGAAGAATAAATAAGTAAAAACAAATATCAACTTGTATCTAAATAGCGACGTACACCATGCTACACAAGAGCGAGAGAAAATATATACATACAAGTGATATATCGAGAACAATATAAATCAGCGTGGTTTGCTGTATGAAGGTGTTAAATTCTATAATGGACTTTCTAGTATCGTATAGGAAATAAATAAATGTAACTCTTCAAAAAAAGGTGAAAAGACAAAAGAAATGAGATAGTTAAATCATAAATCGATGTGGTTACCTATAATTAACTAACTAACTAACTAACTAACCATCACGCCGTTTCCCTGCAGGGGTAGGCAGAGAGGATTGAACGCCACACTCTTCTATCCTGGCACACCACTTTTGCTTCGGCCACATTCATACATCTTCTCATACACGTTCTACGATTGTTGCGGCTTTTAACAGGGCCATCCTCAAATACTTGTAGTACCTGATCGAGCCAGGTCTTTCGCGGACGCCCTCTATTCCTGTTGCCTTCAACATTCGCCTCATATATTTTCTTAACCATCCTTTCCTTGTTCATACGTTCCACATGACCAAACCATCTCAGCACTCCTTTCTTTATTCTATCTACCACACTACAGCCAGCATTGCATTCACTTCTAATTTGTTCATTCCTCACTCTATCGATCAAAGATTTTCCACACAAGCGTCTTAGTGACCGCATTTCCACCGCATTCAGTCTACTTTCAATCCTCTTTTGCCAATTCCAGGCTTCACTTCCATACATAAGGGTTGGCACTAGAACGCCATTATGAACCGCTAGTCTTGCTTCCTTTGACAGATTCTTATTGGCCATAATTGCATTTAGTGCACCATTAACTTTGTTTCCCGCAGTTACTCTCCTTTCGATATCTTTCTCAGCCTTGCCGTCTCTACTAAACATACTTCCCAAATACACAAACTCGTTCACTTGTTCTAAGCATTCGTTGTTTATAATTACATCACACTTAGTCACTCTTTCGTCTCTCTCGAATACCATCACTTTCGATTTGCTGACATTCATCAGAAGTTCACTCTGCATGCATACATCGGACATCCTGGATACCAAGCACTGCAGATCAGCTTCACTGTTAGCCACTAATACTGCATCGTCTGCGTATAGCAGACAGGATATGGTGAGTCCGTCCATTTTCGCTCCAACTTCTAGTTCCTTCAGTTCTTTCATACAATTATCCATATACAGGTTGAAAAGCCATGGTGACATTACGCATCCCTGTTTGACACCTTTTGTAATATCAAACCATGATGTGAATGTCCCATTAATTCTCACGCAAGCACTACTTCCTTCGTACAGGGATGCAATTGCCTGTATGAGTTTACTCTTCACCCCATATTCAGACAAAACCTTCCATAACTTTCGTCTTATCACTCTGTCATACGCTTTTTGGAGATCCACAAAGGCACAAAAAAGTTTTTGGTTCTTTGCCAAAAACTTTTCGGTCATCTGGCGCAGTGAGAAAATCTGGTCCATGCATCCTCTTCCACTCATGAAGGCTCCTTGTACATCCCACACTTTTTCTTTCGTTGTCAACCTCACTCTTTCTATCAAAATTCTCGCATACAGTTTGCCAACAGAGCTCAATAGGCTAATGGCCCGATAATTCGCGCAGTCCATTCCTATAATTAAAAGTGGGTAAAACTGTAAATTTATAAGGTGTAGATCTTGTGTTATAGTTATTACAGATGTTATAGTGTTTGATGTCTTCTTATACAGCATGGGTTTACTACCTGGGGACTTGTCATTTTTTTCTTAGTTTTTAGTACATTTGTTATTAATTTGTTTCTGTGTATCTAAAATATTAAAATAAATAAATAAAATTAAAATTAAAAAAATATTTTTAGACTCCGGTGTTTCAGTATATTTTAACAAAATAGTTTTCAGAAATATAAATTTCTTAATCTGGAACATGTAATATATTTTGGAAACATAAGTATAAAATGTATCTGAGTATTCACTACATACAGTAGTATTATAACATATAAACAATAGCATAAAACAATTACTCTAAACATAGAATTATTTTTGCGAGGTGGAAAACGCTTGTGTATTTTTCTAAGAAATTATATATTATTTTGTATTGCAATTTTGACTAGCTTGTTGGTCTCATGGTTAGGACACTCGCCTCGTGATCCAAACGTCGCGGGTTCGAACCTCACTCCAAATCAGCAAGTTAGTCCTATTGTCATAGCACAAGCGTTTAGCTTAGTTTGAAAATAGTAAGAATATTGATGTGACACGTATTCCGTGTTCTCATCTCTATTTAAAAAAAAAGTTAATAACTTTTACTGTCATGAAATGACGTTTCTTTTAAGGCCCCACACAACGCTTCGTGCGCGGCACAAGGGTGTATTTTTCGTAATTATTTTCAAGCAAACGATACATGGATTTTTTTTATTAATAATCATGGTCAATATATACATATAGAAGAGTGTATAAAAATATTTGTTCTCGAATCTAAAGTATAGTTTGCCGCGTACTCTGCTTCCAAGAGGACACTCCGACGAAATTGCTGCTCGGCGGTTGACAGCGATTAAGCCATACGACTCATCATCATCATCTAATAAAAAATTATTTAGAAACCAGACATATAGGTTTATAGCATCACGTAGGGGAATTTTATATATTTAAAAAAAATGGCGGACAGCGAATTTATTTCCGATTTTTATGGAAAATTTTCATCGTTCATACATAAAAAAAATAGAAGGGGCCCTTTATAAAAAATACCTAAGTGGTATCATAGAGACTGGATTTTCACACACTTTAAGACTTGGCGCATACAAATCGGATGTATAGTTTTTTTAATATGTGGTGAACCAGGATGAAAAACGTAGTTTCCATAAAAACGCATTCAAAGTTTTGCTGAAGGATAATTCAACATATGAATTGAAACCGATGTATCTCAATCAATTTTACAAATTTCTTTAAAAAATTTAGTGAAAGTATTCTTAATAAATGCATCTTTCAGAATATAAAATTAAAACGACATATTTTTTAACGTGGTCTGGGGCCTTAAGTTAAGGTGTAAAGGTGTAAAATAAGATTGTAAATATTTTATTTTATTTTACCGCCTAAAGATTCAAGCGTTTTACAACACGATTGTACAATTTAAGTGTGTAACAATGAGTTAAAAGTTGTATGGTCTTGTGGCAATCCACGTGTTAAATATTATACTGTGCCTCTATTTAATTGTTTCACAAGTTTCATCAAAAGCGGATTAAGCTATGGTGTAGTTTCACAAGGAGTTCACAGTTCAAAAGCCTACAGATATGGGTATAAGTATAGAATCAGGTAAAAATAAATGTGTTCGATAATTTAACGTCACCGATCGTGATACCAGTAACGGCGACCAGTGCACGAGGTAATTTAAGTTTAATTGTTAAATGCACATTACTGATTAGCCCTGCCTTCTTAAGTACTCGGCTGGCTGATGACTCATTTACTAACATGGAAAATATTATAAGTCTTTTAGTATATTCGTTTCGTGTAGACATAGCGCCCACTTGTTCAAGTGCGCGGTTTAACAGTTTGCAGAAGACTTGCGCAATAAACTCAATTTCAGTTTTAAGTTATAATCTGTTTTTGATGTCTGTAGCGTTGATTTTGTAGTTGGACAGTGTGTGGAGGTGCTGGAGATTGACAAGTAGATAGATGGAATGGGAAATATATCAAATAATGGGTTATTCGTAAAATTTAACTGGTTATTAATTATATTTTCTGTGTGTATATATTATTGCCACGGCGATTTACGGAACTTTTCTAAATTTTAAACCATTTATGATATCTTCTGTGTATAGTTTTCTGGGATATTCTGCCGTGTATATGTGACCTCTCTGGCCAACGTTTCGGATCCCATTGCAATGGGATGCCAGAGAGGTTACATACACACGGCAGAATATCCCAGAAAACTATACACAGAAAATTCTGAAAGGCCGTGAAAACCTAAGGACACATTTATGACATGAATGAACCATCGATTCTTATACAAGCAGTACATCCTCGCGACGGAAAATATAATATTCTCAATCATCTACAATAGATGTTTAATCATAATCATAAGGAATATTTTTGAATCCTAGAATGAATTGAATGCGCAATCGCATTATCAAGTTCGTAAAAAATATAAGTTTTGTCACATAGAATAAATAGCTTAACACGATATGTAGCAATATAACTTGTTAGCGCGTTCTGCGACCGAGTAAAATCGTTGAATAAAATTTAAAAATATGACAAAAATATGTTATAAAATGCACGCTAGGTTACAAAATTCGGCCGTAAATTTTGGTTAAAATGTTAAAGCATCGGCCACACGGGGTGGCGCGGGAGGCGCTCGGGCTCGCCGCGCCTGCGCCCTGTCGCGGCCCACGTCCGCCGAACGCATCGCTATAAAAATCAGAATGCACCTCATAAATATCTGTAATGTCGTGTAGCCAGAAAACGTATGGCCGCTTTGATTTTAAGTGAACAAACTGAGACTCGACAGGTACACCCCGAACGCACGACCCGAGGGTGGGAACGGCCTCCACGAACCTGCGCACTATTTCATTTATTATACTTTGTCTTCTTCTACATTTTTGTTTCGATCGACCTCTGTATCCCAGACAATATCACTGGAAGACGGCTCACACTGCGGTCAGCTGAATCGGAGGCATTCTGCAGGCTGGTAGTACCGAGGAGACCTGGAGCCACCAAGTTTGCGGAACTTGCTTTCAGCTTTGCGGGCCCAGCTATGTGGAATCAGCTGCCTCCAGTGCTGCGATCTATGGAGAATCAGGAACACTTCAAGAAGCCTAAAAACTATTTTTTTCGGGATGTCGCACCTGTAAAGCGCCCTTGAGGCGTTTCTTACGCAAAAATGGCGCTATATAAATTAACATAAACATAAACATAAACATAGATCATTGATCTGTTCTTGAGTGAGAACAGTCTTTTTGGGAAGGTATTCCTGGTACGCAATGTTCCATGGGTATATTATGTAGGCAACCACATGGGAAATTCTTGTACCATCCATCCTATCCACGCGGTCTCTCTACACCATCTCTTCCTGCCCTATCTCACGATGTCTTCTGTCTGATCTCTCTTATTTTAGAGTTTCTCACCCTGTCCCTGAGAGTCCTTCCTGCTAAAGTGCGTAGCAGGGGTGTGCAGTGGGAACATCGCAGCATGACTTTTACGTAACCAATTATTTGGAAAAAAAATCGGAATACAATATATATTTCGTAATATTTCTATCACAATTATTATCGTAGTATTCATATTTTGATTTATCATAAAAATCTGTAGCATAAATATTTAATTTCTGTTTTTTTTCCAAAATATACGCTTACAAAAAAGTCATGCTTCAATGTTTCCACTGCACGCGCCTGGTACGTAGTACCCTCATCTCGGTTGTTTAAAGAAGGCTTAATGTACTATAAATATTAATTACGCATTATTAGACCAACGAAAGTTTTGCACAAAAGTTGATCAGATCTACATTCAATCTATCGTTTTCTATTTTTGCAACAGTTCAACTACAATCGCAATTATATTCGTGATAGTCAAATAAACGCATACACTTTTCGTAATAATAATATTTTCCCAACTCGCAATATCAGACATTCACCTATTTTTTATCTCCCCTTTTGTAAGACCAACTCAAAACAAAACTTCTTTATGTAGAGATCCACAAATTCATTTAACACAAACTATCACCACATTGACATTTTCAACTCAATGATAAGAAACATAAAACAAACAATATCTACACAACCGCACCCAAACTAATTCGTACAATTTATCTTCCCTTCTACTCCCGTCCCACATTCCCCTCCACCCTCTCCACTCGCGGTTAAAATAATTAAAAAAAAATATTTTACTAAGTCACACTTGTTCTTATAAATTACCATATTCTAATAAACTACGTTCGAATAAATAAAATTATATTCTAACAAATTACTATATTCAGTGGAAAATTTGCATAATTTTAATATCCATTATTTTATATTTGTTAATATGTTAATATGCTGTTAATTTTCCCTAAAAAAAATAATAAAAAGATTAATAAAGTTAAAAATATAATAAGAAGCACATATGTCAAACAATTGCCATAGTAAAGCTAAGTTGAACTAAAACAGCAAAAATAGTGCTACAATTAGGAAGGTAAACGTTATAGGTATATCTTTAATATTATAATTCTTCAATAAGTGCAAAATATTCTTGTTAATTATTTAAATATAATTATTGCAATGTCGCCATAACTTCTAAGGTCAATGATATAGAGACATGTAAAAATGAATAATATTCCTAACTTTTATGTTTTCACAGCTTTGCGAAGTAAGCTTATCTCGTAACCACGTATTACTCGCTTCAATACGTTTCAGCCAAGTACAATACAATTTCTATTAGAAAATGGCTCTTAACTGGATACCGTCAATGTATTAAATACAGGATATGCTCTTAGTAAACATGTTTTTATTTTAAACGATTTTATATTACATCGCTTGTACGAGTGTATATGTGTGTGTATCTGCGCACACAAAACCACACCGAAATATTTCATGTTAGTTCCGCCGAATCAAGTGAGTATGTTAATATTTAATACGTTCGCTATTTACGTTGCCTAAAACTGTAATCTCGAGAAAACAGTATTGATTCTCCCCATAAATCGTGTTTGTGATTATGCCTACATAATCGGACACTGCTCTGAACGACGCTGAAAATATATTGTTTGTTTTTTTATGAAATCTTCGGAGGTATTTGTAATGGAAGTGGCCCGTGACCTCTCACAGGTGGCAGGTATTTATTTAATTGAAATTTACGGCCGCGATTACTGACATTTTTCATAAACAATTTATTGAAATCCCAAACACCAATAAGAAGGCTATTCGGACGCCTTTCTTAGGCGCTGTGGAACAAATAAAAAACCTAATCTCGCGCGATCGATAGTTTTTTTATTATTTATTACGGAATGTATCAAAGGAGTATGTGACAGCGAGATATCGTGGGTGACTCCGGCCTATACGGTTATTCGAAGAACGTGTGGGATAAATGTATGCGTAAAATATTAAGTAACGAAATAGCGAGTAAATTAATGCTATTCCTGATTTTTTGCTAAACAGTGAAGTAGCCGGAGTCAACAGAAAGGTCAGTTATCAAATTTATTTTTAAACAATTGACTTTGAATATAAAATGACGAATGATTCCCGTTATACATTAAACAAACCTTCTTGAATACATTTTAAATACAGCGATAATTTACGAACTTCTGGATTTCAAACGCCTTGGTACAAGAACCATGGAAATAATGATTTCAGAGATTACAAAGTGAAGATGACAGATTGATTAACTAAGTAATATATTACTTTAATATTATTATTCCTCGAGTCTCTCGTGCACGCCGCGGTACGTGTCTCTAGTCGTGATCGGAGACTACATAAATCAATCAACGTACTCAAAGATGAGACGTGGAAATATCTTCAAACACAGAGTTAATAAATAGCAAAAATCAGTTATTTCTGAAATCATTAAACTGTTTGCAAAAATCATAGATACCTTGTTATGTATCTGTCCATATGAAACATAATAAAATAATTATAATCAAAGTTATTCCGAATAATTTTTTTGATTGATTTTCAGAGATTACTCAGCTGAAAGAAAGGTATGCGAGTGTTTTACTGATGGGGATGAGCCAACTATATTTAAACTAAAAACTATCCAAAAAATGATTATAAAAATAATAAGAAAATGACTACCCAAGGTCCCAACTATATAAAGAATTCAAAGTACCAAAAATAATAGAATATTATTATAATATTAATAAAAAATCAGTAATCCAAATTTATAAAATTAAAAATACATTAAAAACAAGAAGCGACATTCGATCAACAAGATTTAGAGATACACTTAACACACTAAAATTTAATTTTACCACTATCCAAAATCATTTAAATTTTATTGGTATTTAATTCTTTAATAATCTAATCTAAAGATTAGAAAAAAATTTAAATTTAAACAAAAAACATTATACAAACACCTACTAGACACGTCATAATATAATCATGAAACTGTAAAATGCATATTTATACCTAGTACCTGTAATGTTCCTACTCTTTCTGTAAACGAATCTTTTGACTCTCGTAGAGTTAGCAAAACAAATTGTTCCCATATTTAAAATGTTAAATGATACATATTTTTTTTTAAATAACAAAAAAAATAAAAAGCTGCCTGCTCGCTTGTTAAGTCCCCGGACACAAGGTACTTGCAGGAACGCACGTAGGTATTTACAACTACATTATTCTGAAACCACATCCAATTGAAGATGATCTTCTTAACCGCATGATTACGTTTTCAAGTTGTCTGATTTGGAGTCCGCCGAGGCTGTACTACCGGACAAAGAGATAAGGCTGTACAGAACAAGGCTCATCTCAACGGAGGCTCATCTTGATTTAAGGAGAAGGCGATGGTCGTATCATCACATTAAACCGATGGAATTCGGAATTTGTAAATTTTTTATATACCTATAAATATTAAACATAAAACAAATATCTAGAAAAGGCATGCATACCTGTGTAGGTACATCGGAATACACTGACATTTCATCAGTAATAATTAAAAATATATCATAAAATAACTACGTTTTAAACAGAAACCTAAATATATGCTACATATTACATTTGTGGAATAGGTATTTTAAAAGATAGAAAAACCCTTTGTTAGGTATTATATACAGTGTGTTCAAATAATATCGAACATTAATTTTCCGATCTAATAAATGAGATATGGGAGGTGTCATTTGGTGGTGATGTATAATGGACATTCATGAACTGACAACAGCCAATCAGCCTCTGAATGAAGAAGTGTAAAATTTTGGCAAAAGCTTAGCGATACGTAAGTGGAAACCATTCGCTAGATCAAATAGGTTTTCGGGAATGATGTCTCATGGATAAAGTAGTGGTACAACCACTTCAAAGATGTCTGCACATCATTGGAGAACAAACCGCGTCCAGATAGGCTCTTAACAAGACGAAATAAGTGACTCACTAAGTGCGTCATGTAGGATAATCGCGTTAGGGTCAGATAAAATTCGAACTAGGTGAGAATTGGATCAGTATATTGAAAATAGTGTCCGCAAAATTCTTGCTGTAGCAGCTAACGATGGAGCAGCTAAATCACGATAATGCACCCGTCGATTCGTCGTGTCTGTTTTAGGCTTTCTTGGAATTTATCCGGCTCCCTACTCTCCAAAGATGACTCCTTTAGATTTTTGGCTATTCTCCAAGTTAAAAATGCCGCTGAAATGGACTCGATTTGAATCAAAAGAATACGTTATGCTGAACGCGGTGGCCCAGTTGAGAAACATTCCAACAGATGCCTTCCAGAAGTGTTTCCAACAATGGTGGGACCGCTAGATGTGTGTGTTATACCAAGGAGACTACTTTGAAGGAGATTATAGTGTGTATAATAAATAGATATATATAGATATATTATATATATGACCGAAGTATATATAGATTAACGGAAGTTAGATATTTTTTTATCACAGTAGTACTATATATAATTTAATGTTTTATGGAATTTATCAATGATTTTTGAAAGAAATACTGAAAAATTACAAAAATGATATGTCTACATGTAAATGTAAAAAAATAGATGTATCTAAATGAAAAATAAATAAATAAATAAACATCCATTCCAGAGAAGAGATAATAATATTTTTCCTTTTTTTTAAATTTAACTAACATATTTTATTAACATTAGAATACACTTCTGCCAAATTTTTCTGAGAATTTCTCTCCTAACCACGCGTTAAAATAACTCATTGTACCGGAGGTGCAGACGCGAGTATGTGCTGTGCCTTTTAAAATGTTCATTATTTTTGCCGCGAGTAAAAACAATCTATGATGATGGTAAATTGATTCCGATGAAATAATCTAGAAGTAATGGGTGTACCGAGGCAGACCGCAAATGAACCGAAGCGGGAGTCGAACCGCCAACCGACAATTTCATGGGCGTGGTGTATTGGTTTTGGTAAATGGTGCTACGCTACCAATAACTACGTGAACATCGACTTAATACGTACTCTGGTTGTATACCCACCTACTGTATATGTGGGCAGGCGTACTTGTTCTGCAGTCCGGTGGCCGAGAACATAATGTGCGCGGTACATACGGATTCTACATGTATTCATGTGCTACTATGTGCGCAGTGTTATTATATTCATCATATAAGATGAGTTAGGTACTTGGAGAATACTCGAGCTCGGGTTTTTCTTTTTCTATGTGTTCCCTCTATTCTAGTGGGATATCTAATAATTCTTCCGAAAAGCTGATCTATGTACATACCCTAAGGGTGATACCTACATAACTTCTCAACATATAGTTATACACTTGTGTAATTTATTAGACTCCCATGTGCACCACACAGTTTATGATGATGTTGATATTTTTTATTATAATAAGTTTAGACTGTCAAAACATGTAAGACAATGTAACTACCTATAAGAGTGCCTTATATCTGAATAAATTCTTTGGACATAACTACAATAGAAAACTTTTATCCTGAAAAATAGCTTAAAATTAAGAAAATCTGATCTCAAAGAAATACTACGGGGCTTAATACATTTATTTTAATTAAGGATAAATTATAGAAATCTTACAGAGACGAAACTATTTTTTTATATGTGAGAAAAGTGGATGGAAGACTCTTATACGATGGCTCAGGACTTACAACGTGTATGAGCTGGCTTAAGTGATCACTCTACACAATGCAACGTTCACCAATTCCATCGTAAGAACATCATCACATCAAATGTTTTGAAAGTTCTAATCATATATATGTTCGAGTCAATAACATTTTTTATATTACTACCTATGGTCTCTGCTAGAGACATCTGTTGATTTTTTGAATTATTAAATATATCTACTAGAATACGCCTGAAAATCACCACTTTTCTCATTGATATATATAAACAACATATATAAAAAATTAGCATCGTTTCTAGACTTCTATAATTTATCCTTATTTAATTAATCACCCCTTTGCTCTGGGAAAAAATCCAATAACTGTGTTCTTAGAACATACTTTCATATAAAAATATTGTTTAAAAACATTTCTTTTATTTTGAAATGGGACAATAAACCCTGAGCAGAGAGAATAAAATGCCACACTATTTCATTCCGGCACACCACTTTTGTCTCGTACATTTTCTCATGCACGAGCTTCGGTTATTAATGCAAACAATATAACAAAATAATATATCTGTATCTACTGGTTTCCACGTCATCTTTGAAATGTTTACTGTATATAACTCGGCTTCCTAATGCCGCTTGCCGCACACTACCTTTACTATTTTGAACATTATCCGTGCTACCTGCTGGTGGTAGTCACTGAAAGCTAACTGTTATTAACTAACTAACTAACTAACCATCACGCCGTTTCCCCGCAGGGGTAGGCAGAGAGTATTGAACGCCACACTCTTCTATCCTGGCACACCACTTTTGCTTCGGCCACATTCATACTTCTTCTCATACAAGTTCTACGGTTGTTGCGGCTTTTAACGGGGCCACCCTCAAACACTTGTTGTATCTGATCGT
>JADDOH010014026.1:0-13225 GCA_016648135.1 Agrypnia vestita | reverse complement strand
TGTCTATATGCCAATTATAATATGGAGACCAAACTGATGAGCAATATTCTAATTGGCTCCGGACAAGAGACATGTATAACATTTTAATACTTTCAATTGATTGAAATGGGCGTGATGTCCTTAAAATAAATCCCAGCAATTTTAGAGACTTAAAAGTTATCGCATTAATATGATTAGTAAAAGTAAGTTTCGAGTCGAATAATACCCCTAAGTCTCGAATACAGTCAACATTTTCTAGTTTGGTGTTACATAGAGAGTATTCAAAATTTATTTTTGATTTTAATCTAGTAAATGATATAATTTTGCATTTATTTAAATTTAAGTACAATTTATTCGTTTTACACCATACTGAAAGAGAATTTAGGTTTTGCTGTAATATGTTGCAGTCATAAATGTTGGTTACTGATTTAAAGATTTTTAGATCGTCTGCAAACAGCAAATATTCAATGTCATTAAATATTGTTGAAATGTCATTCACAAATAATAGAAATAGTATTGGTCCAAGATGTGATCCCTGTGGTACACCACTAGTAGCATGGAAACATTCTGATACATATGAATATATTTTTACCCTTTGCCTTCTTTCACTCAGATAGCTCGTTAACCAAGAAAGTATTTGTCCACCAAATCCTATTTTTCACAATTTGGCAATTAATAAAGCATGTGAGACTTTGTCAAACGCCTTACTGAAGTCCGTGTAAACTGAATCTACTTGAGTTTTATTAACAAAAGATTTAATAATGTAATTTTCATACAAAACTAAATTTGTTAGGGTAGATCTATTTGAGATGAATCCGTGTTGGTACGGAGTTATTGTTTGTTTTAAAACAGGAGATATAGTATCGAGGACTAGTGATTCGAATAACTTAGGTATACAAGATTGTATGCAAATGGGTCTATAATTTTTTACATCATTATTGTCTCCATCTTTGAAGATCGGTGTTAAGAAACTTTCCTTCCATATATGTGGGAATATACCCGCTGATATGGATTTATCAAATATGATTAACAGGGGGAGAGATAGTACATCAACACAATTTTTTATAAATAGTGGAGGAATTCCGTCAGGTCCATGCCCTTTATTTACATCAAGTTTTTTAATCCCACTTATAATACTGGAAGTACTTATTGTGCAATTATTTATATTTAATGTGGTTTCAATGTTTGATGTTGCTGATGTGTGGTCGGTGTTTTTTGGTAACACAGGTACATAGACATTTTTAAAGAATTCCGCAAATAAATTAACAATCCCATCAAAATTATTACAAAATTTACCATTGTAGAACATAACATTAGGATAACTGTTTTTATAAACTTTTAGGGATTTTGTATAATTCCAAAAGGTTTTAACATTTACTTTGATGGAAGACTCAACTTCTTTTATATAATTAGAGTAACACCATTTAGACAATACTTTACATTGAGATCTAAGCTGTGAGTAATTACTGTAATCGATACTGTTTTTTGTTTCTTTATATATTTGTGAGCAAGCTTTTTATTTTTTATCATTTCCTTTAAATCTTTCGAAACCCATTTTGGAAAAGAACTAGGAAATATTTCAACATATGGAACAAATTTGTTTACAGTGTCGTCAATAATACTATGAAATTTTTCAGTAATAACATCAATATCATCACAATTCAACAAAAAAGACCAATCGATGTACTTAAGATGTTCATTAATAGAAGCATAGTCAGCTTTATGAAAATTTCGTGAAAATGTATGATATTCATGCGGTTTGACATATTTGTACTTAATGCTTATAATCAAGGGTGGATGATGTGTATCAACAGAGAGTAAATATTCGTCTGCTGGTTCCACTTCCGTGAATTTATCACTTGAGAAAACAAGGTCAAGGATGCGATTATTGCAATTAAAGGTATTGTTTACTTGTGTCAAGCCAAGGAAAAAAGACATTTCGATTATTTGTGATGTTTGCGCGCTAACATTCACTAGTTCAGATCTAGGATCTGTTAATTCCCCTGGTATTAAATTGTTTGGCAAATTATAATCACCCAGTAATATTAATTTCAATTTCGGATATTTAGTACGTATTATTTCTATTTCCTCTACATGTTTCTTGTAGACATCAATACTAGAAGACGGTGGTATGTACGTACAAACAATTATGGTTTTTTCCGGTTTTGTGCTCAGCATAACAATTACGTGTTCAATGTCATTGTGTACTGAGACAAGCTGATGAGAAGATATAATTTTTGGTACACAGATAAGCACACCACCTCCCCTGGACTTCGAACTAGTTAAATGATCCCTATCCTTGCGATATACGTTACACCAGTCGAAACCTAATTCACTTGATTTTACACAACTGTCTAGCCAAGTTTCACTGAATGCTAATATATCACAGCTTATAAGAGGAGCATTATTGCGTAATTCCTGTATTTTCGTTTTTAAACCTCGTACGTTTTGATAGTAAATTGTCTTCATGACCTCTTTATTGTTTAGTTTGAATTTTGATAGTTTTTTGATTTCACAACTATTCTCGGGACTGAGTTAATATATTTCAATGTTAAATCAGTTTCTCCTTCCTTTGTCCGAGTTTCAAGTTCCTCGTGTAATTCCTTTAGCCTATTTTGTTGATTTGGAGTCAGATCTTGATATATTCTTATATTTTCCTTTAGCATGCGACGTTTGCTGAGTAAAAGTTTTGGGATAGACGGGGCATTGAACACAATTTTAATCGGTCTTGGTTTATTATCTCGAGATTTTCCTAGTCTGTAAAGTTTGACCATACCTGCTTGTACGGAGTTATCAATGTCGTTTAATACTTTGGTGACTTTGTTAGTGTCGTCGACTAGTTTTTGACTTAGCGCTTCAGCTGCACTTTCCTGAACATTGTGCATTATTAAATTATGGGATCTCAATTTACGCTCATCCATCTCAGCTATAGCATCAAAAATTTCAAGAGAGTTGTTATAAGATTTACCGGAGCTTTCTTTGTTATGACTTATGTTCTTGTAGGCTGCCAGTTCACCTTCGAGATTGGCCATTTTCGCGGCCATTTGACTAATTGTGCCCATTATGCCATTTGTTTTTGGAATTATTTTAGATATTTGGTCCTTATTAAATTTATTAGTGGGATCCATTATTATGCTAATTAAGGTGTCCACTGCATCCTTTGCCATATTTATAAAGTTAATGGCATCCATATTAAAAGGATGAATAATATAAAAATTGTATAAATCAGATATTGTATTTTTGTTAAATATGTAAGTATTATGCGGGCCGCTGAGTTTGATTCCCCTGGTGCGGTCGAGTGAACAAGTAGATACTAACACACTCACACCTCGTCGCCTCGTCCAATACTTAGCGTAGCTACCGTGGTGATGTCACGGTATCGAGTTTGACAGCCGTGAGCGTAGTATTGGTGCAAGTTCTTGACAAAAGAGTTTGTAGTATGTAAGTTTTAATTAATGTGAAAAAGTGTTGCAGAATTCTCACCAACTGAAGTTATGATCAGATCATAATCTGCTCTGGATTCACTTTGTTGTGCCGAACCACTTTTTGTACCAAAACCTCGATTTTTAACTGTTATTTTAGTTTATTTGCGGTACCAGTTATAAAGTGCTGCTATCCACGATACTGTTAATGTTGTAATATGAAAAGAATGTTCTTAGGTTTTCACGGCCACTCAGAATCTTCAAGTTTGTGTTTACTGGGGTATTATGCCGTGTTGTTACGACCTTTTGGGCCGACGTTTCGGATCCCATTGCAGGGTCCATCATCAGGACTGATGTGTTGTCTTGAGTGTTGGTGTTGTGGTTAAGTATCGGCTTGCAATACCGTGCCGAAGTTATGATGTGTAATATTGTGTTGTGTGTATGATTCATCTGTTGTCTGATCACTATCTCTGCGGAGTCTGCGACGAGAATGACTTTGAAGCGCCGGATACCAAAATGTTTTTAATTTGAGACCATCATCTCTATTAATATTTATCGGGTGCTTGTAGATTTCTAGTGCTTCCTTGATAAGACGCGTATGGTGACTCTTAGGCTTTCCAAGGATTTTTGGTTCGAATGCAAAATGATGGTATCCAGAAAATGTTCAGCCAGTGCTGATTTTTCTGGATGACCGAGTTTGCATGCCCGTTTGTGCTCGTTGACCCTTTTGGAAATTGTACGCGCCGTTTGTCTCACTTTATATATACTTTATCGCAGTCTTGACAATCGAGTCCATACACACCGTCTGTTTCTAAGCGATCTCGATCCTTCGCTGAAAGTTTGCATTTTTTTTCAATATTCCTGACTTATTTTTTACGAAACGTTGAAACATCATTACACGTATATCGATCATGAAAAATTCATTAATTTCAATACCAATGAATTTATTACGATAGTTAACAAGCCAAAAAATACTATATATGAAAACAAAAAAATGTATTACTACTACGGTACCGTGAGTTTTCCTAGTAAAAAGGCAGGTGTTAAATCCACTTCGTGTTCATTGATACCAGAAGCTGCGAGCAATTCAAAGCTTAAAGAATCACATCAGAGCGGTGCAATACAATGTAGCCCGGGCGATACCGAAGAAAGGGGGAAAACAAACCCGAGTCTTAGAGGAAATAATAAAGATTGCAGAACAAAGCTGTCCCCCCCCCCTCCCCTCACTCCGCCAGCACGATACGGCGGGCGCTACACTGCCGGCGCAATGTATGGAAACGATCGGAATTATGTATTTATTTATGAAATCTATGGAACACATAACGTGTCATTGTCGCATGCCCATATAGAAACGTACACGGAATATTTCCGCGAGAGAATAAATAATTCATAAAATATCACACCATGAGCCTTTTCAGTTAAAATATGTGTTGAATTTTAAGACAGTTACATTTTATTTTTTGAAAATTTACGATTACTACAACACGATTTCTTTAAAATTAAACATACATGGATTTGTTGAAGTTCAGAGAAGAAATCCAATTGCAAAGAATGCAATGTCGATGCTTGATGCAATTTGGAAAAACTAACCAGAAAAAGGGCGACCACCTTAGGCATCGAGAGATTCATCCAAATTTAAAAAAAAATTGGTCGTAACTGTTGCAAAATCTATTTTATTGTCATTGTTTACTTGTACATGAGGGTTATTAAACCAAAGGCGGTAACATCCAAAAATATAAATAAATGTTTAAAATGCAGTCACCGAGGATTACTAACTTAAAATGTACAGAATTCTAGATTTTATGTATCTATCCCTTCCAAAATCATGTTTCCTACAAATTTATAGGTTATGTTTGACATGAAAACTCGAATTCAATGCATTATTAATAAATAATCCTGGAAAACTGTACTAATTTTGCCTTTGCTTATTGGTTTGTATTTTTCATTAACAAATTATTTTGAAATTTTAAAAATGGCGGATCTATGCACTGGCCCACAAAAGTCCTTTTCCGAGGTGTAATGTCTAAGATGTAAAATTTTTGCATTTTTTATTTTTTTATTAAAAAAAAGAAAATTACATGTTAGATAATGTTATTGGTATACTTTGATAAATAAAGTGTTCATTTACAAGTGACATATTGCGAAAAAGTGTAATTTAAAGAATATCGTTAAGTTTAATTTATGTTAAATGACTTTGTGCATTGAATAATTCTGTTTGTACACGGAATCTGAGATGGATAAGTTAAGATGTGAGAAGAGGGATTCTGGAAGGAAATAAAGATCAGAAGGAAAGCACGCTCTTACTTTTGTCCTTTTGGTCCAGGTCGAAGGAAAAACGCTGATTTTCTTATCACAAGGGCAGTAGCTTAGGAAATCTTATGTGTGGCACCTTAATCCTTATCCGAAGGCTTTACGCTCACGTAAACGGGGCACACACAAAACTCGGAACAAAAAACGTCAAACCAACAAGACAGTTCAAAGTTGAATTCTAAATGTCATAGATAAAAGGTTTTAGTAGAGCGTGCACTATGAAAAGGTGAAGGAAGGTGGTTGTGTTCAGTGACACTGGTCCTGTTCATAAAGATCGAACAAATTCATTAATCATTGATTGATAAATTGCTGATTAATTTCCAGTGTATTCATTCATTTCTCCCTCGCCACGACACGCGACAATAAACTGATTATATCGTGTTTGTTTTAAAATGCGTATTTATTCACCACTATATATCGTGACACGCAGTGATCTCATGATATTGGAAAAATGTAATATCACGAAAGCGTACATACATACGCAAAATAGAAATTTAAAGGCTCCAGAGCAAATCCGCGAATAAAAATAAATAGTCGCCGTCGGCCGCTTCCATAAACATGACCGGCGGTGTGGGGGCGGTGTCGGACGCTGGTAGGGGGGGGGGGTGGCATTATTTCCGCTATGAATTTCAATGATTCAATATTGCACTGGAGGTGCAGCAATCCGCCGTACCTCGAACAAGTGGCCCGGGGGAGGGGGGTCCAATCGTTCGGAAAAACGCGGGACACGTTTTTGAAAAAATAACGTCTTTCCACGGAGTGTACTCGTTAGCCGGGCCAGCCGTTCGTAAGCACAGCAGCGGTCGAATAAAATGTTCCACAATTATAAACCATAATTTATTAGAAACAAAAGCTCCACTGCGCGATGTACGAAATTTAGATGAACGTTTTTGGAACTGTCCTACTGTGTGTAGTTTTCTGGGATATTCTGTCGTGTATATCTGAACTCTCTGACCGTTTTACTCGCTAATTAGAAGTCAGTTTGTTTTGTTAAAGACACCTTAATTATTATTTAAAAATAAAAATTCCAAAGAATGAAATATGCCAATAAATGACGCCGCTGCCAACGGCATTCTATTTTTTCATTCGTTTCAAAGTTTGCGCACATCTCAAACCATCTTCAAAACCTTCACTGGCTTAGATGTCCAGAGAGGATTGAATATAAGCTTTGCCTTACAATTTTTAAGGCTATTCACAACATGGCCCCTCAATACATAACCGACTTCTGCATTCCATTCTCCGCAAATAATAGACAACTAACACTTCGCTCAGCATCAACATCTTATACAAATAGGTTAGCTGAAGTAAATCGCGTCCACAAAACTAATTTCGGTGATCGTGCTTTCGCGATGGCTGGACCAAAGTTATGGAACAAACTACCTAACAAACTGAGACTAACTGACAGCTTACCACTGTTCAAAAAACAACTTAAGACGCATTTATTTAGACAATCCTATAAAAACCTATAGAATCTGACCACAACAACGCTAGCTAATGTTTTCCACTCATATTGTGCACTCCGCGAAAACACATAATTCTTTCAGGGACTCACAAACTATTATAGTACTCAATTTTAATTCCACTTCTTGTATGCCACCTAGTGAATAAGTAATAGTAAATAAGTTTTTTCTTTTCTAGCAGTAAATTGTCTTGTAAGATAATAATTTCTCTGTGTAAAGCGCCCTTGAGGTGATTATTTCGCGAAAACGGCGCTATACAAATTATCCAATTATTATTATTATTATTATTATAACGATGTCATTTATTGGCACATTTCATACTTTGGAATTTTTATTTTTAAATAATAATTTTAAAAAAACTAACTTTCATTTGGTGAGTAGAGCCTCAAAGTACGGGAATAAATAGAATATGCTGTTTAATATCAATATATTCTATTTATTAGGTAAAAATTTCTTGCAAATTAAAAACATTATTATTATTGAACATTTCTTAATTATCTTAGTACGGATTCAAGATAATGCAGTAAACTTTATACTTGTAAAAAACATATAAAGCGTACATATAAATATTCATTAAAAATTTGTCTCGCCTAGGACACTAAAAACGATTTTTTTGGAAGCGGCCTGTCGATTAATGCTCATATTTTCTTATTTATTATTATTATTCACAGGTCATCCGAACTTGCAGTAGTGCACAAAATATTGATTCTCTTTCTTAATCTAACTTTAATTTGCATGTTGAAACCCGTTTAAGTAAACCGTCATTTTTGACGGGCTACAGCTAGTTAAAAATAAAATTTTAGATTGCAGCGAGTGAGAAAGTGTGTAAAAAATATTTATTCAGCAACTATAAAAATTAGGGGTAACATTGGCCCCAAGGCGTAAATGTCAAAATTTCCCTGCGTTTCATCCAATAGAGCGGGGAGACACCGAATCAGCGTGGCCGCGGGCTAAAGGTGTCAGATGTGAGACCCTACCCTAAAATGACACCCCTATAAAACCTACTTAAATCAACGGACCGCGCTCCGACTTGAAATGACTTCACTGAGAGTGTGACATCACTAGCAGAGCAACAGTAAATTTTATTTCAATTTTACCCTTTAGAAAACATAATCTTTCACATACGAAGTTAAGATAGGCAAATATATAAAAAATCATAATTCATTTTTACAGAAATATTGTAGTTTATCAAAATCACGTAACTCTAAAAATTTGCTTAAGGCAGGATTCTACTCTGGGCGCTCGAAAAAAGGGTATTTTTATGATTTTTTTTTATGAGATTATGAAAAAAGATATCGATGTAGGGTTTATTGGCCTTAATAAATACACTATTGAAATATTTAAAAAAAATAGATATATTTTATGCACTTTTAATATACAAAAACCGAATTCGAATACAACGCCTCAGTTAGTAGGTGCGACTTCGCTGGTGTTAAAAATTCAAAAATGGGCCATCTAAATCAGAAATTTATTGAATTTTCAGGTTCAATATATCACTAGCAACCGAAATGTAGAACGTACGGGCGATGTAAGGATCGTTAAGAAAATATACCGGGCGAGTGTTGAAGGCAACAGGACAAGAGAGCGTCTGCGGAAGATCTGGCAGTAAAAATAAATAAATAAATAAAGTATTGGAGGATGGCCCTGTTAAAAACCTCAACAACAGTAGAGCTTGCATGAGAAGATGTATTAGTGTAGCGGAAGCAAAAGTGTTGTGTCAAGATAGATAGATAAGGCAAGATAGAATAATAGGCATTTTATCCTCTCTGCTAACCCTTGCGGGGAAACGGCGTGATAGTTAGTTAGTTTACATTTGTCTTCACGATCCCGTGATATGTGTACTTGTAAAAAATTAGACAAAATAACATTTCTTGGGCCTCGTATTTGACACTAGGTTTTGATTTGTTTTTGATAAAATATTTTATATAAGATAAAATATCATTTTATTTGAAAAAAGCGTCTCATATTAGGCGCCTTTACCCTAAATACAAAAAATTCGCAGAAGGATTTTTTCGAATAAAAGTTGAAACAGAATCATCTCCAATTCAAGCCCTATAAAAATGTACCCTCGCTCACCGATGCACGCTTTTTTATAAACATTTAATGCATTTTACGTTATTTGAAAAAAGAGTCTCACAACGGGCGCCTTTACCCTCAATAAAAAAAATTCGCTGAAGGATTTTTTTCGAATAAAAGTTGAAACAGAATCATCTCCAATTCGAGCCCTATAAAAATGTACCCTCGCTCACCGATGCACGCTTTTTTTTATAAACATTGAATGCATTTTACGTTATTTGAAAAAAGAGTCTCACAACGGGCGCCTTTACCCTCAACAAAAAAATTCGCAGAAGGATTTTTTTCGAATAAAAGTTGAAACAGAATCATCTCCAATTCGAGCCCTATAAAAATGTACCCTCGCTCACCGATGCACGCTTTTTTTTATAAACATTTAATGCATTTTACGTTATTTGAAAAAAGCGTCTCACAACGGGCGCCTTTACCCTCGATAAAAAAAATTCGCAGAAGTATTTTTTTCGAATAAAAGTTGAAACAGAATCATCTTCAATTCAAGCCCTATAAAATGTACCCTCGCTCACCGATGCACGCTTTTTTTATAAACATTTAATGCATTTTACGTTATTTGAAAAAAGAGTCTCACAACGGGCGCCTTTACCCTCGATAAAAAAAATTCGCAGAAGGATTTTTTTCGAATAAAAGTTGAAACAGAATCATCTCCAATTCAAGCCCTATTAAAATGTACCCTCGCTCACCGATGCACGCTTTTTTATAAACATTTAATGCATTTTACGTTATTTGAAAAAAGAGTCTCACAACGGGCGCCTTTACCCTAAATACAAAAAATTCGCAGAAGGATTTTTTCGAATAAAAGTTGAAACAGAATCATCTTCAATTCGAGCCCTATAAAAATGTACCCTCGCTGGAATACTGGAGTGGTAGTTACCCCAGCGCCAAAAGTGCTCCCGGCTCTCTCCTCTATTTGACTCGGAATCGATTGAGTATGCAAAAGAGAACTGTAACAGTGCAACGTCTTCTCATTTGAATAATATCATTCAAGGTGTGACTCGGAGCACGGGATGTGTGTGTGTGTGTGTCTCGTACAATTTACATCCGAAAAAATTTCCCCGGGCTGCGCGCTGCTCGGAGGCTGCATAAATCTGCGAAATTCGCGAGATACGATTACGGCGCCGCGAGTCGTTGCGGCGGCGATTTGAAAATATAGTAGGTATTCATTTCAGGTCCAATATCAGACATTTTAAGGGGTCACACAACCTTGTTATTTTGTTTTTTTTTATATATATATATGTATCTCTATATATATATATATATTCTATATATATATTATATATATATATATAAAATCATCAAATATTGACATTCTGACATTATTTTGTTGTTTAAATTTTATTCTTTGCTTCTATATAATTAAGAGCTTCGTCTGATCATAAATAGTTATTCCTTAACTGACATATTTCTGTTTGTTACCTTTTTTTATTCTTCTTTCTATATAATTAATATGATCCTTAGTTGATTATAATTAACACATTTATATTACTGAGATTATTCGGTGGGTTTAAATTTTATTCGTTCTTCAATCATTACTATGCCTGAGTATATCATCAATATTGATCATTATGACCTATTTCCTATATGTACTATTGTCTGTTGTTTCAATTTTATTCTTCTCTTTATCTAATCGTGATTGGTATATCCATAAATCTTTCTCATCTGCCATATTTCTATTGTTTAAATATTTTATTCTTTCTTTTCTATAGATAATATGCTAGTATTATAAATATTTACATCATTATGGAATTTTCTATTAGTATAATTTGTTATCTTTCTTGCTGATATCAATCATTGCGCCTTCGTCTAGATGATATTATCCTACGACTTTATTTGGTTGCTTAAATTTTTTATTCTTTTCTTTGCTGTTCCTGTGTACTCTGGCCTCTTAGATCCTCATAATATTTATCCTTACTGACGTATTTACTGTTAGGTTTAAATTTGATTTTAGTCGTTCTTGACTCTATTTAATATATGCCTTAGTATCTCCAAACAATCTTTATATATACTGCCTCTTCTACTGTGGAGACCTGTCATGGCCATCTATATTGTGATCAATGTTTTATGCTTTTTTTTTGATGCTGGGGTCTTACATTATAACAGTTAAATAATAAGCATAATAAATAAGAATCAATATTATAGTATAATATAGATA
Source organism: Agrypnia vestita (assembly GCA_016648135.1). Classification (NCBI taxonomy): domain Eukaryota; kingdom Metazoa; phylum Arthropoda; class Insecta; order Trichoptera; family Phryganeidae; genus Agrypnia; species Agrypnia vestita. Next base: position 1,814 of record JADDOH010014026.1, on the reverse strand, counting down.
GGATATTTAATACTAGCTTATCTGGGCAGCTTCGCACGCGTAGATTTTTATTAACTTTGTCATATTTCATTTATTAGTGTATTAACCTCAACATACAGGGTGCCTCGTAACTTGACGTCAAGCCGAAATTGGGTGATAGGACAAGTTATAATAAGATCACCACGAAAAGCCCTTTTATTTTAACGGGATAATATATAGGTAGACTATGTCCACCCTGAAAGTCCATTCTACATATTGGTGAAAGAATTTTTGAAATCAGATGAGTAATATCAGAGATTACCTCCTATATCCAAACATCACAAACTTTACCTCTTTATATATTAGTATAGACAAGGTACAAATATAAATCTATATAAAATTGATATTTTTAAGACTTTGCTAGTCATGTAGACCTCATCAGTGAAGAGAAGCTCTTGAGTCTACTAAAGGAGACTCAGTTCTTATTTTGTATATAGGTACATATGTGAATCATTTAATAATATGGGTGGTAATAGAAGATAATTAGATAATGAATAATATTTAAGTATTTTGAAAAAAACTTTAAATTTTAACGGTTAATTCACAAAGGTGTTTCAGTTGAATTAGCCGATTTTTTTTTATTTCTGTACATAGTTACAGACTTACCTCGTTTGAGATTGCTTGGACAATATCATATCCTATAATGTATCTGAGAATGATATGTGTCGCTGTTCTCCAATAATTGACGACGTTTTTCACCACTTTTAAGTATAGTTAAACAATAAGCTACTTTATCTTCCCAGCGGCATCAAACGAGATCGGTGGTGATTAATGATCAAAATTTCTTAAATAATTGAAAATAACAATGTCAAGAGATGTTATAAAACCGGAAGAGGTTGCGCAATTTCGAAATTTATCACTTGGTTATACTACTACTTCAAAAGTTACTCCCATACATAAGATGGCTCTAAGTCGTCCGTAGAAAATTATAGACCTGTAGCTGTTCTCTCTGCCCCAGCTAAGGTATTTGAAATCATAATAAGTAGAACCGTCGCTTCCCGAGTAGAGCCATTTATAATTGATCAACAACATGGATTTAGGAAAGGCCGCTCGGTTGAGACAAATCTGATGGTCTTCACAAATTACGTCACGGAAGCTCTGGACGCGGGACATCAGGTAGACTGTTCATATAATGACTTCGCCAAAGCCTTTGATACAGTCAACCATGATGTCTTATTGAAAAGGTTGTATGAGATTGGTTTCTCGGATGGTATGCTAAAATTAATGTCGAGCTACCTCCAAAATAGGAACCAATACGTCTCCTACGGCCTATTCGCGTCAGAGTGCTTCTTTACCTTCTCGGGTGTCCCACAAGGATCTAACCTGGGTCCATTGTTGTTTTCGATTTTTATTAATAATATAAAAAATGTAATTTTAAACTCGCGCTTTCTGTTATTTGCGGATGACTTAAAGCTTTTCTTAAAGGTATCAACTTTGGACGATTTTCGTCTTCTCCAAGCAGATATATCAAATATATGTGAATGGGGAAGACGAAATAAACTTTTGTTTAATGTTTCCAAGTGTTCGGTTACATCCTTCACTAGGGCCCAAAAAACTCTATTTTTTCGCTACAAAATGAACGATCAAAATCTGACAAGAAAATCAAATGTTAAAGATCTAGGTGTTAGATTTGTAAGCAACCTAACATTTCACGATCACATAGAGACGATCAGTGGTGATGCTTTGAGAATGTTAGGATTTGTTCTGCGTACTGCCAGGGTTTTCGAGAATACCCGCGTACTGAGAACTCTTTACAACTCCTTGGTGCGAAGTAGACTCGAGAGTGGCTCGATGAT